>VZRS01010586.1:0-90393 GCA_013398055.1 Ifrita kowaldi | reverse complement strand
CCCCCCCCCCCCCCCCCCTTCTTCTTATTCTTTTCCAGGAGGGGTGGCCTTGCCAGGGCTTCATTTTTGTTGTTGTTTGGTTCATTTTCTTTCCTTTAAATAAAAGGCTACCAAGAGAATAAGCAAAACATTTTAGGAAGGAATGGAAGGTTAATAAACCCCAATGTTGAAATCAATAAGGAGAGCTCTCATAACACCTTTGCTCAGCACCTGGAAATACAGGAGGGTACAAACAATGGTCTTAACAAGCTAATTGCTTTCCAGAGCCAGCCTGCCTGAAGCCAGAGCTGTTTTACATTTCAGTTCATTTCGTCAGAGAGCACCAAAAGGCTGAAGTGATTTGTGGTGGTCTCAGGAGTCTCTGCCAGCTATGATGTATATAAAAGGAATTTTTTATTCCAGTTGTAACCATAGGCAGTAATGTTTATAGTAGGTGAACATATTAGCCTGGACGCAGGGCATGAATTTTACTCTAGCAAAAGCCAGTTCATTTATACAGCCTAAGAGTTAAATGTCGGTATTTGAAGACAAATTATAGGGAAATTCATTTAAACCCGTGTTATGTGGCAGAATATAAAAACGGACAGTCCTATCTATCTTTATCAATTTTTTACAGCCCTCTTAATTCACTTTGCTTCCAACAACCCCTTCCCCACAAAACAGATTTTGCCCTCTCCTCCCTCCAGCTAGCACACTGCTGGCACCAGGAATGAGTACCCTAAACAGCCTTGGGGCACACGAGTGATGGCCAGGCAGCCATCCTCACTCTTGCCACAGTGTTAGTCTCAGTCCTACTGGAAAGCCAGGCAAGACTGCCCTCACTCCCAAGCACCATTAAAAAGATGCCCCATTTGTGTTTTACAGACTGCTGAGCTCTCACTGTACACATGACGCCACCACCTCCTGCCTGTGGCTGACAAATTTATTTAAAATGCTGTTTAAAACACGACAAGAAAAATTACATTAGCAAAGTATGCAAGCAAATCCTGATTGTCCAAGGGCCAGTCATGTGACCATGAGTGGGAAGGGCAACTGCTCACGAGCCTGAATGGCAGATGCCCCCGAAATTCTTGTGAGATTTGGTCAGCCACAGTAAAACTTGCTGTATTAGAAGATTAAAACCTTTTTCATTCACACAATCACTCTACATTAAGTAAAGTATTGTTACAGCCACCACAGTCTAAGCATTTAAAGCCCTGCTTTGCTTACTAAGTAAACATGAAACTTCGAATATGAAAAAAAGAATTCATTTGTTTAAGACACATGCAGAATAGCTGAAAGTATGGCAATTCTCAAAAACATGCTGGTACATTTACTGCAGAATGTGTTCTTAAAAAAAAAAAAAAAAAGAAAGCCTTAATGTTAGACCTTGCTCTCTCATTCTATTGAATTTGTTGCTAAAAGCAGCAAGATGATCTCTTTTTTTCCTCCTACAAATTAGCCAGGCAATATACAACACTGCCACAAAAACATTTAAGTCATTCAGATATAACAAGCTCTTGCATCTACTCAGGCAATACAGTCTTTGGACAAATATATACATTACGATAAATATTTTCATAATCTTGTTTAAAAAAAATGTTGTAAGGTTGAAAAAACAGTATAGGATAAGTACTATAAATTTGCATTCCAAAAAAAGTAATATACCTAAATGCACACATTAGGTAATTCTTCATGTGTTCAGGAGCACAAATATTGCATTTGCAAGATGTTAGTTACCTGGGAGAAGTGGTACTTGGCATTTCACTGAATCGTAGTTTTATGTCCAAGAAATATGCATTAGAATGCATTAGAGTAATACTTTTTATGCAGTTTATTAGTAAAATATTACGGTTGTACGGGAGGGGGAACAAAAAAAAAAATAGAGATGCAAAGGTTGGTATTTCAACCGCCACATTTGTGGGCCACAATGCAAGTACTACATATTTCATAGAATAAATTAGTTAATTTTTTCACTGAATGTAAGTCAAAGAATTAAGAGCTCATTTATGGCTCTTAAGAGATAATAACCTCAGTGGAGATGGCTGGCTTTGAGAAGAGGGGCTGCCAGCACACAGTGGTGACACGCTTAGAGAAGCCAGGGACAGATGTCCAGGGAGCCAGGCAGGGAACAAAGAGCTTTTCCTTAGGGGTGAAGCTTCACAGGAAGGTACAGCCAACCTCATGTTCAACTGCTTCCAAAGATACTCTCCCACTCACTCCTTCCACCCACATCAGCTCTGCAGCCACCCCAGAACCCTCACTCTGGGCCTGAGCAAACTGACCCAGCAAGGGAAAGGGACAGCCAGGCACAAGATCCAGCATGAGGCAAGCAGAAGGAGTGGGACCTGGGAGCAGAGGACACCTCTTCCAGCAAGAGGCACCAGTCTGGGAGTGTTCATCCACCTTGCAAACTCTCAACCCTACCCTTCCTTCAGTTCCCCTCTTAACCCTCAGGCTTTTAAGACTGCTCCATGGCTACATCCAGTACCCACAGCATACTCCTCGCTGAACTACTGCCAGCCTCCCACAGGCTGAGGTAGAACAAACAGCTACAGTTTCTGCTTCCCCAGAAACTGGGAGGGGAAGGGCCAGTCTCTAGCACACCCACTGACCTTCTGCGCTGTTCCCAGTTTCCACTGCCACTTTGAATATAAGTGAATATAAAATTAAAATCTGGAATGTTTTAGTTTAGAGCATCCACCATCTACCTAAGAAGCTCTTGAATTCTACACATCAGCCTCCACATCCTTTTGCAGTGTTCATGCTACAGCAATTCAAACAACTACTGGTCTCGTCAGGTCCAGGTTTCCAAATGAAGCCAACACCAGGCTACACCATGAGGACTATTTACCAAAAATTCTGCTTTTTTTTATATCACTTTTTGTAAGAGGGAAAAACACGACCAAGCCCAAAGACAGATAATCTTCTCCTTAGAAAGATTTCTTTGGGGGCCTTGATCATTTAAGAAGAAATGTTAGTTTCATCTCAGTTTATTTAAAAAAAAAAAAGCAGCTTCTGATCACAGCAAACTGAGGCTGGAAAAAACTTTTCGAGAAGCTACTAGCAAGGGAAGAGAACACAGCTAATGAGATTCTTTGCAATCAATCTAAAAACAAAGGCCCTTCTGTATTTTTAGAGTGTTTGTGAGAACTCACCACCTAGTGACACTTTCCTCACTGGTTTGCCAAGAGTATTTTCAGGACAGGCAGCAGCTCTATTGTTCCCTTTTTACACATGGGAAAAATGTGTCACAGGGAGTCTTTGGGCATGTCTGAGCACACAGGTGCAGCCCAGCAGCCCCACAGTCCACAAGCCAGCTCCAGGACACACGTCTTGCAGCTGCAGGGTAAGTTAGCACAGCTCAGGCACAGCACTAACAGATTAGATTCATCTTGCACCTGATTAGCTCAGAGTACAAGTTTGCCTGCATTCACCCATGCAGAAAAGCCCTAATAGACCTCCCAAGCATCAAACAAGATGCCCAGTGATGACTCATTCCTGTAGTCCCTGACTGTAGCTTCAGCTTGGACTCTCCTTTCACTCAGGGCTGCATTTTCTGAACCACGGCCAGAAGAGAACACAGGAGCTGAATCTCATCTTCAGCCACAAGATGCTGCAGTCCCATCAGTCCCCATATCCAATGGAAGATTCTCTGGAGACTCAGAGCTATTACAGAGATATGCAAAGATGAATAAAGCAATCAAAGGAAAGAAAAAGTCAAACGCACACAAATTGGATTGGAATTTAAATCAGACAACATTAACTTGAACTTTGTGGGAGAGATACGAGAAACGTTCAGTGATGTGATGAAGAAAGTCTTTTGGTATCTGCAATCATGACCCAGTAGCCACAAAACACCGGTCTTTTTTAATTCCTGCTTAAGGACATACATCTAGAAACCTGACTAGTTATCATCATGTTGGCAGTTTCAGCAAAGACTTAACTCTCTTCACTGCCTCAGGTAGTCCCTTGAAGACAAATGCTGTGATAAAAACTAGACAAGGAAGGAGACACTGAGGAAATGTCACTGACAGTGGGTTGATGAAGCTACACTGAGAGGTAGCTCTGAGAGGTCGCTAGCTTCTTTGGTATCCCAAGAAAAATCCACTCAGATAAATTGCAGGCAGAACTGAGCTTGTCTGCATGCTCTCCAACCAGGCGCGTGTGCCGGACCCATTCAAGGAGCCACACACAGTCCCAGCAGCACAGCATCAAGCACCACGTGCCTGATCTAACTTACCTTGCTTTGATGTTTTTGTGGGGCTTGTTTGGGGTTTGGAGTTTTTTTGCCAGTAACAGCAACACTACACCACTTCCAGAATGCAGCTGGCCTGTGCTTGGCACTTGAAGAATGTCACAGCAAGCTCACAGCTGTTTAACAGACACACCACTGCATCCATAACTTTGGCACTGTGTACTACTACAACACTTCACTGTACAGTTACGCAGTAGCCCAAAAATTACTTTAAAGAATGCTGCAAGAGTAAGAAAGCATTTCATCAAACTCAGGCAAAGGCTAAGACCCATGTAGCTGGGTCCCCAAACTATGCTATCCCTGAAGCTACAACTAAGGATCAAGCTACATCTAAACACCCACAGTACAAGGGAACCAAATTATAGACTGCAGAGCCCCAAACACCCATGACAAGACTCATGGCAAATTCCACTACAAGTGTGCTCAGCTTGAAGTGGACCCACATTTTTTTTTCATGCATCACCCAAGCATGTATTTTTCACAGTATTTTGACACGTAAAGCAATGGGGTTTATTTTCTGCCTTAATATTTTGCATATCAATAGGAGAGAGATACCGTGCCTTTTGGGAAAGAAGCAATATGTATGTCATTCTGATTTCCACCTGCAGGCTTTTTTCTTCCTAACCAAAGAAAGGATTAAAATAATGCAGCTTCAACTACTTACATATGAAAAGTCATATGAATAAAAATAAACTGCTGGTATTAATGAATTAACATCTAAAAGGAACACTTTAAAATATAAACTAAGATATTCTAAGCTCTTTCCTTTAGCATTTAACAATTACATACTTCATTGGAAGCTGACCCACATTTAATTTTAAACTACTGCTTGTGTTTAATACATACAGTCCTTTGCTTTGACAATCTCATCTCAGAAGAGCAACAGGACTGCATTTTGGAAATCAGACTATCCAGGCACGGATCAAAGTCAACCCTAACATGTTTCTTCTGCCTTTAAAATTAAGAGAAATAAAATGAGTGGTTTGACTCTATGTGAATCATTGTTCTGAGAAAGGGTAGAGACTAGTAACTTCTATGAAGGTTTATTATCTAAACTCTGAAGTTGCTGCAAAGACTGAAGGTAATAAAATGTTTTATGAACAACTTCACTTCGCTCGTTCTTATATAACTGAGTTTATGTGGACTCCCTGGCACAGTGATGCTAAGAACCTGTAGGGAACTTTCTGCACATCCACTTTTCAATGTGTTAAAGAAATCATCTGGTGAGAGTCTGAACCTTATGAGCCTTCAATTCAAAACACAATTTCCTTCTGATCCAAATGCCTTAGGAAGCACAATTCTGAAAACACTATAAAGAAGCAAGTCACATACAATAAGATTGGAGTGATCTCCAATCTGAAGCCCAACAGTTACATTTTAATTTACACTTGAATATTTTAATGTTGTTATCCAGTCAGTAAATTAACTCAAGATGCAAGAATAAAAAGGGAAGATGCATAGGGAAAAAGGTCATAAGGTCCACAAAAGTTAAGAACTTCACTCCTGTTTGAAGCATCAGCATTATGTTGTTGAATGCCACAGCTCTCATATAAAGGAACTGCTTAATACATTCCCATTCTGTTTGAAGGGAAATTAAATTTACATTCTTTGGGAATATGGTATTGTAATTAGTTCATGACTTGATTACACTTTGAAGTGAGCTGAGACTGCATATGGTGCATACAAATTAGTTAAGTTATGGTTACCTACCTACAGAAAAGCTACTGAGTTAAGAAAGTTAGGGACAAAGCCAGGCCAGTCCTTTGGAGCTTTCAGGAAGCACACATAAAACATCAAATTCAAATCTAGGCTCTGGACTCACAGATGTCAGGTGTGAACAGAAATAAAAAACACAGTGTCCTAAACAGCGGAAGAGTTTTTTTCTAAAAATAATCTTTCCATTTCCACCTATAGCACCTGTAGAGCCACTGTTAAAACTGATGCTGAAGAAAAAGCAGTAAAAGATACAAGACTTCCTACCCTGGTTAAATTCACCAGTATGATTTATCCAAGTACTTGTAATTTTGTAATTTCTTTTATAGACAGCCTAAGTTTTATATGATCTACCAAGATGCTCTGCTCCACACAGATGATGAAATTCCCAAGTTCGCTTTAACACTCTGGAAAATATTGAGATGCACAATACAAATATAGTGCATCTAAAATTGGCCAAAGAAAAAGATAGCCCGTATGATTTGATGAGAGCAAGGAAAGCATTTAAACCTAAAACTAATTCCCAATATAGCAGATGAACTCAGAGAAGTCTCTAGCATACTTTCAAAATGCAAAAGCAGTTTAGGGTAGGGGATTTGATCCTACGTATTGAAACTCCTTTCCACAGGATATGCCAATCAAACTGGACAGCTTATCTGCCATGTTCTCTGGTTCAAAGGTGAGTAAGGACAAAAATACCATGCACCATCATATGCCAGCAGATGTGCCTGGATCAATAAATGCAAATACCATCTCAGAGCTCACATTTTCTATTCCAAGTGGAAAGCACATCTCCAGCCTTATTTTCATTAATACAAACAAAATAATACTTGCCAGCAAAGAAAAAAAATAAAACAAAGATTTATTTTATAGCCTGGCTCTTCTAACAACTTTCTCTTACTGAAAAGGAAGGAAGAACATGACACACAAAAGACAAGCTATGCCACTACATATACAGGCAAAAACATGCATTTTAATAATAATGAACATAAGGAATCTGATGAGAGAAAAACTAAGAACCTGAATACACAAAATACAGACCCCACAGATCATTGTAACAAGATACAGGTCCTGGCATGGGCCATGAAAATTTTTACTTTTAGCTTAAGAACTGCTATGGCAGAAGATTTTTCTCACTGGCAAGAAGGAATTTGTTCAGAACATACTTGCTCCTTTCAGGGGAGCTCTGCCAACCACTATAGTGACTTTCAGAATTTAAAGACTTCCTTTGGCATTTGCTTAAACGGCACAGCTACCCAGCCTCTTCCACTGGAAACTGCGAAGGAACTTGTTACTTATGTATTTGTCTACCCACCAGTAAATGTACCATGCATTTTTTATGGAAGAAAGGAGCCTGGAGATTCAGACATACACAATTGCTGTGTGAAACAGTCCCAGCACCCGAGAACAACTCCACACATTTCATCATGTACAAGAGAAAATAATCACAACCTGCGCTGTGTGAGAACACAAAGGCAAAAGGAGGCATTGTACCTATCACCATCCACACAAAACCGGAGCTATTTTTCCTTCTACATATTTAGAGCGCAAAATTAAACAAATAAAAGGAACACTGCATAATTTAGCTTTCATTTTCTATCAAATTGCTCATAATTGTAACCATAAAATGATAATACTGTGCCATATGTGCATCTGCAGAGCCGGCAGCGGCACTGACCGGTCCCGGCCGCGCCAAACGTGGGGCTGTGCCGCCACCGTGTGCCCGCTCCGGGTATTGCCGCTCCCGGCCCGCGCGGCGCACCCGGGCACACGCTCGGGCTCATTTCCTTACAGAAAAGAGATCGAACGCATCGTTTTGAAACGTGAAAATCCGCCGTGCAATGCTCCAGCCACTGTTCTTCCTCAAATTACACTCTCCTCCATCAGCAGGGGCAGTCGCGGCTTTACGTGACATGCCCGTCGCTGGGAACACTTGCTGATTTAGTTGCAGGCCTTTGTGAGAATTAAAAAACCTTTCACAGTAGCCCCCGTCACCGTTTACACAAAGCCGTTTGTCATCTCAGTACTACTCGATATTAAAACAGACATGTTTCTTACTCTAATTTGACAATGGAGCTCCTGGCAGAAGCCCGAGGAAAGATAAGGTGGGAACTGAGGTATCTGAGAAAGGATGCTCCAGCCTCTTATGTTTAGACACAGTAAGAGGAGTTATTTAACAGGATAAATGTGAGCTCAGAGTCAGATGCATGGAGGAAAGGGGATGAAGAGGCAAAAGAGAAACGGAATGTAAAAGCTGAACTTACTGAAAGCAGAGCTACAGCACCTCCATCTCAATTAAAAAACATGCATATTAAATCAAAAAGGTGTCTGCTTTGCAGGGAATGAGAATGTAAGATCACAAAACATCAACTCGTTTTGTAACTAAGCTAATCAGGTTTGGTCTTGGTTACTATCAGAATGGGGATCACCTGAGAATACACAGTGGTGTCTGTCTTGTTGCTTCCTTGCAGGAAACAATCAATCATCACTCTTAATTTTATATATTTGATGTCTCTCACTGAACCTTTTCCTTACCCTCAAACAAGAATAATGCTGATGGAGAAAAGCAGTCCCTCCTTCAACCCAGCTCCCACCAACTTCAGAATGACAAAGCCCTTGTCTAGGTCCTTACTGGAAAGGAAACCTGGCTGCTAGGGGAAGTTTTTGTTTGCTGCTTCCTAACATGGTTGCCTCTCTGTATCTTCCACAGTGGGCATCAGGCTTGGGTATTCAAACTTTCTTATTTCCTCCTTTTAAACTAGAACGTAATCAGACAGCAGCATGCAGATTTTAATCTGACTATTGGCAAATGATGCAAGAGGCAAGATGAAAATCTGTAAATGCTGCTGGACAAAAATAGAAGAAAATAAATACCAGTGAGCCAAGAAACCTTGCCCTTCTTACAGAACTGTCTTCAGTGCTATAGCTAGAACAGCACCAAATGTAAAAATCACTGATCATTCTAGATAATTTATTTTTTTCCTTTAAAACTATTGCTATTTTGACAGTCTTTCTAACCTTGTTGGAACACAATCTGTTTGCACGATGTAGATGAGAGAAACACAGCACTCCTTTTCCTAAGACACGGCTGAGGTCAAAACAGACTCCATACCAGCATGCTAGTATTAAGGGAGGTGTCCACAAGCCCAAAAAAGGGAAAATATTCCATGATGGAGTGCTGGAAAGATCTTTTCCACCAGGTGCTGTACACATCTCTGGTGAGGTAAGTACTTCAAAATGACAAAGGCCTCAGAAAGTTGGTCCTTTCTCGTGAAATCTGGCTTTAAACATGCCAAACTGAGAAGCACTGGTTTCACTGAACTGAGGCCAGTGAAGGAAAGATTTAATAACAGCCTCATTATAAGGTTCATTGTTGTAGGACTATTTAATATACAAGATTAACACATCTTATCTCTCACTTTCACTCACACCTATTATACCCCTCATTAATACATGCACATTTCTACATCATTTACAGCACTCGGGTCTCCAACAGTATTGCCTGAAACTGGGTGTGTTCTGCTGCTCTTCCTGGTGATAGGTTCAAAAGTAAGCCTCACAACTCAAAATTAGAGACATGGGTAGGTAAACAGAGCTGTTTAAAACTGGAAGAAACTTAAAATAAAAACCATTTGTTTTGCCAACACTCTGGATTTCATTTCTTTATTTCAGTTCCCTCACACCCAGACCATTCACGTAAGACAGGAAACTTCTGCCTTCCCAACCTGATGAATAATGGTATCCTTTCCTCCTGACAATTTGAGATGTAGAAATAGGTAAAGTAACCCACAGCTCATCAGATCAACAGGCATTTTAAAAGTCTTCAGATCTGGATGATCGGAGAAGAAAAGATAAGGTAAGAACAGTAGAACACTTCCCCAGATTACATTCCTTTGTGTCCACAGATGTACCAGGGCAGACCAGAACAATGTACCTTAAAATTATATAAAGGGGAGGAAAAAATATCCACCTTTATGTTCTCGGTACACCAAAAAGGATTGGCCCCTACTCTTGCACGAACTGTTATGAGCTTGCAAGCATCTCAGGACAGAGAAAAGGCACTTGTCCAGCAACTGAGCAGATTCAGGTGTTGACAAGCCCTAGGTCCCCCAAGCTGTGGAACTGCTCTCCACAGGAGGCTGCAACTGTTTATAGGGACTCACCTAAACAAGTTCCCAAAAACAACACCACCACCACCATCCAGTGTTATCAAACACAGAGAAACATTCTGACTGCAGTTTTTAATTACACGTTTCTGGACATTGTGATACATTGGGGAGCAGGTATTAGTGTTTGCTTATCCTCAACTTATACGCTGCCACATGCTTGTGGCCACTGACAGTATTTTAACACTGGAATTTAACACAATACAGATGTTTTATGTTCTCATCATACTACAGTTAATAAGTTAAACATATTAGAACATTTTAAGAACAGTGAAGATACCTCTTCTGCAACCACCTGAGGAGACTTGCTACCCCTCGTACATTGTTAGAAAGTATGTTTACAAAATTCCTTTTCCCTCACACTTTACTTTCTGAAGCTACCCTATGGTACCAAAAAGGTTTTCAAATCAAGTGGTTAACACTTATTGAAGAGAAAGAAAATGAATGACCTGGAATGATTCTCCTGGGAAGTACTGATAGCAAAGACTTAACTTCCATGGGCCAAATGTACAGCTCCTGGGATTTTTTTCTACCGTTCTTGGAGATAAAGATGTTTACTCTGGCTGGTTAATTTGGTATCACAAAATGCATCTTGCTGGGACAGGCCAGGGTGACACTGACCCATTCACACTGAACTTCAGGCTTTTTGGAATTGTACATGCTTTCAGGTAAAAATAGTCATGAGGTTTTGGAAGTTGCTACCTCCTGCACTCATCCCTAAATCCTCACATTTAATACCACCAAAAAATAGCTGACATCCTGGAGGTCTTCTTGGCCTCTTACGAGGAGCATACCAAGGTATCCAGCTGATGTGTATGAACCAAGGAAGTCTAAGGGATTGGTGGGGAAGAGAGAAAACCTCTTCTCCATAGCTGTGACTTTTTTTCCCTCACACTATAGTTCCACATTCATCTTAGAGAAACATTGCTATGTGTTAGCCTTGAGGGTATCAGTGCTGGAGGGCTGTTACTCCTGAAGACAGGAATTCCTGAATCTAAACTCAAAAGTGTTCACCAGAAGAAAAAATAGCTGAAAAGGGTTTGCACAAAGACAGTTACTGGCAGCAAAAAAATGATACTTCCAGATATCCTCCTTTCACAGTATTAATATTTGAGTAAGCAAATAGTTCTTTGGCAAATTCTTTACTTATTGTAATGCAGTCAGAATCACAGTGAGATGACTCCATGCATACAGCCACTGCTGATAATGCAGGGATCACCACGGATGCTTAGAAAAGCTTAGTCAACTCAGGAATGGAACAGGTCTTCTTGTAAAATACATTCCCGTGGTTATAATAAATTTCTGAGCCATCAAACCAAATACAATACAAGGAAATGAGAAAAAGATATCGAACACTGAAAGGTTTTATACAACAGGGGCCTAGAAAAATCATAGAAATTAGCGGTATTTTCCAGACCAACAGGTGATCAAGGTAACCTGCACACCAACTCATACGGCAATACCTATCTCCTGCCAACAAGTAGGAAAGGATAATAAGTGTATGTGAACACCTTTCAAGGACCCTGGACTAGAATTGACTGGCTTTCAGGAAAAGGACCATAACAAAATTAAAGAAACAAATAAAGAAATGTAGAGAGCTACTTTCCTCCCAGAAGTTCAAAACAGAAGTAAAGGGCACAAAAGCACTGAACATTTAATCAGATTTTCTCACTGATAAATATCATGGAGACTATGGAAGAGTAATAGCCCCCAAAGAATTAACTTCTTCAGTGCAGGATTAATTTAGAAGCCAAAACTGCAGCAGAACTACTCGGTACCTCTCCTTAATTTCAGCAGATCAAGGAAACACCCATACCTTTTCCATCTCAAATGCAAACTTACTCCTGTACTAACGGCCAGAAACCTTCACCACTGCAGTATCCCAACAGCTCACAAGTATCAACAGACTTATTGTCATTATCCCTGTATGTTCACTCTGCAGGGAAGGTCACATCTGGTATGGGGGAAGCCGAGCTATGGACAAGGTATGTGATTTACAGGACTTCACAGAAGTAAGAGAGCCCACATGTACCAGACCTGAGAGCTTCCACAAGAGGCTGCAGTGCCATTCTGTCAGCACCAATCTCTGAACTGTTGCACTCCATGCTGCTCATGTGGCTCTCTGGGCAGCCTCCCCAACAGTCCAATCCCTAGCTAAACCAGGAAAAAGGCATGTGTACCTTCCTCTTTTTTTCAAGTTTTCATGAGTAACAGATTTCATCTAGTCTTGCCTTCCCCTCCCAAGGATTAAGGTGAGAAAGAACTGAAGCAAAATAGGGACAAAAATTAAAGCAGTACCTGTACCATAACACATCTGCCTCTGAAGCAAGAAGGAACAGACAGCACCAAAACATCTTCAGATCTGACAGGTTGCTCTGCTACCAATCTGCACTAGCAGGTGAGACATGTCACTCCATGACAAGTATCAGAAATAAAGGAGCTTAATGCCACTTCTAGTGTTTTATATGATTTCTCTCTATTGTGCAACAAGAGACGACAAGCAGTTCTAACAAAACATGGGAGATTTTTCTCCTCTGAGCTGCAAAGCTTTAAAATTAGCACTTTGTGTATGCTTGTTCTTTTAATGTCTGCATTTATTAAGGAGCAAAACAACCATGTATCTGAAATGCCAGAGAAATATGGATCCATAAATAATGCCACATTCCTATTCACACCTAATCTAAATATTTATGTAGTAATTTACCAGCAAAAGATGCAAACTATTCTTTAAATGCTACATTGTATTAAAGGTTAACCACATGACATGTTTTATTATAAGGCTTTGAATTACGTTTAACACAAATTTTTATTTTCAGTGAAAGTTCTGGTGTTGAAATAGATGGACAGGGAAAAGGAGTTTTAGTCACCTCTCAGAGATGAATGCTGAAGTTCAGACTTCTTCAGTATTTTTTCAGTCTACATAGACATAGGTCATGCAACTCAGCAGCATACTGATTGGGAGAGGAAGAGCCACCTTCTTCACACCTAGAAGAGCTAGAAATAGCTCTATTACTGGGGCTAGATGCTTACAGCAGGCCTGTTGATGCAGAGTTTCACTTAGATACGCAGCCTCTACTGGAATCAGTGCCAAATCAAAAGGGCTGTGCACGCACCCCCCAAGAGAAACGTTAAATGGAACAGCAGAACTGCCCCCAGTACCAGCACGTGCCCTCGGATTTCACAGCTGCTAGATGAAGTCTCACCTCAACAGTGATGTAATAGCTCTCTGCCCAGTACCTTACACAAGAATTCATGATCCACTCCTCACTCAGTCCTACAAAACCCAGCTCTTCTTTCACTTCATGTCCTGCTACAGTCATCATTACATATTTATGGCCATAACTGTTCCTTTTGGTTCCTCCTTCAGCTCTCACCTTCATGCCTTCTGTTCCTAAAACCTTTCATATTAGAGATAGTTTCCAACTTATCTTCTATTTTCTCTCTTTCACAAGGCTTTCTTTAGAAATACTACTTTGCTGACTTCGCTTCCAATTCTCTTGATCTCTACGTGATCTTCCACACAGAACACTTTCTTCATGTCATCACTTTCCTCAGATGCAAGACCTTTGAAGCTCACTACAGACTCAGCCATGCAGGAACCGATACAAAGATTTTCCTGTGTTTTCCTTTTTCAGGAACAGAGCCCCTTCCATTTACACTACATTGAGAGAGATCCACTCTCGTGTAACTTTTTGAGCCTATAATGTGCCAGTTTCCAAGGTTGTAAAGGGGTAAAAGACCCCCCACACTTAAACTTAAAAAGTGTTCTAGGAGCTAAATATCTTCCAGCTTGTAGTATAAGAAGAAAATGAACACAACTGCCAATATGCCACTTCCTAGACTGAAATTCTTGTGAGAAAAGAAATTCCCCAGCTCTAAGCACAAGGTGTTCACAAATAAATACTACAACCCATTTTAAACGTCCGACTTCTTCACATTTCCTTTGTGACTGTTAAAGCAGATACCTCTAGCTCAATAGCAGGAAAGGCTCCCTTTTTCCAGATACAGCTAATCTGGCAGAGCAACATGAGATCTAGTAATGTTCGCTGCTTCAGCGAGAGATGAAGTGCAGACTTATTGACAGAATCTGCATTTTTTGGTTCTCATTTGTTCTGCCTAAATAAGCTTACCAATCTGAGGCAACATTTTCAGGCGCTGGCATTTTGAAGACCACCGGTCTCTGGGACTATCCTTCTTCTGTACCTCACCGTATTTATATCAAAGAAACCTTGGCAAAAGAAACAGAGGAAGCTGGAAGCATAAATGTTCATTCTTAAGTTGCAGTAAAATCTTTCATTTCAATGATATACAGAAGTACTTGGAATGTATTACAGCTGATAAATGCAGAAATGAGGTATAGAATACTACTGAAAATAGACCTTATTTGTATGCACGCCATACAAATATGTTAAAATACGTAGTTAAATATGCTGTTGGAGTTAAGTAGCTTTCATAGAAGAGAATCATTGCAATTATCAGTGGTAATAGCAAATCCTCTCTGATACAGATGTTTACTTCCTGTTCCAAGAACTAGGGCAGGAAACAGCCATGTTAAAAATATTTGTCTAGCACCAGCCATAGTGTTCCTATTTGTTACAGCTAAGTGTACAACCTGTAACAAAAATAGATAGTTTTTTCTTCCTCCCCCTCCAGCATAACTTAATATATTTAAAATCTTCAGTCAACAACCAAATGCCTGCTACCATATTTTGGTACAAGCTGTCTCTAACTACAGTCCTATCTCTTCAGTTAACAACTGGAACACAGAATTAGTCATCTCTAGGAAACAGATAGCATTAGCTTTTCATCACAAAAAGTTCAATTAAAGCCCATTTGAGAGAAGCTGAGCCATTTCTTTGCGGCATTTTTTCCTTTCCCTGCCTCTTGATAGCTAGGCTGAACCTAAACATCATTAACTGCTGTGAAGGCTAATACGCAAAGCCTAAGTACAGACCTGACTATAGCAAGTGCATCTCTCAGCTCTGATGCACGGGGGGGAAAAGAAACCAAGTCATCCACATACAGACACAGTTTCTTCCCAATGCCCACATGTTTACTTCTTGCCAATTTCTTTTGTAAAATGGTAGAGGTGTAACTGTCTATTCAATTTTTTAAATTTCACTGTGTGCCTTCTGTTCCTAAGAACATGGCAAATACTGTCTCTACACTATATCCCTAGTACTTAGAATGCAAAACACTTTATGACACTTCTAGCTCTGGGAGAAAAGAAAATGAAGCATGAAATAAGAAATATACTAGCAGAACAATATTCATTGACACTGGTAAATCTGTATACTGCTGCATTGGGAAAGTATTAGTATTTGGGGTTTTTGGCTTTTTTTTTAATATGTTTGCCCGGCTTGTCTGATGTCAATAGTATGTCTGTCCTTGCAGCTTTTCCAGGTAACATGCAACCCAGATGCCAAATTCCTAAAATTATGTTCAAGTGCAACAGATTTATATATTCTCATTTAAATGACAAATATTTTTAAGCTAAAATATGTAATTATCCTCACAGTTGTTCATAAATCCCGCCCCCCCCGGAAAAAACATGATCATATTTGTTGAAGAGTCTGAGGCCAAACACAGAACTAGAAATCTTTTCTCTCCTAGCTAGAGTCTAGAACTAGTAATAATATTTTCCTTCCTAGCAAGGGTCAAGAAAACAGATTCACAAACAACAAAGCCATGAACATGGAACAAAACACATAAAAAATCTTGACTGACCAAAAACTGACTTTGGTTGAAAAAGGTTTTTACAAATTATACTTTATTTCTAGTAGCTTGTACTGAAATTGAACAAAAATGGCACCAAAAAGAAAAAGAAGAATCACATTCTTCAAGTCCACTATGTATCAGCAATATTCTATTTAATGTGCACTTATTTGGTCAGTGTCACGCTGATATTGGATAATGTGTCCTTACACTGTTTTTAATATCCAAAAGCTAAAATTCCTGCAGAAATATACACAGGCAGGGACAGAACTCTAAAATTGGTCACATCTAACAACTAAGAGTCAGGCAAACAATAACTGGAAAAAAATGCATTGCAAAAACAGAACAAATGCTTTTCAGAGCAGATTTCTGAACCTCAGTCCCAAAAGAGGAGTGATGAGAACACAGCATATCCTGGTCTTGTGTGTGGCAGGAAAGGTATGGGAGCCTCCACACTACCACACCAGAGAAGGTGTACTGAGACTGCCACTGCTGCAGCAGGTATCTAAAGCACAGGCAGATTTATGTATGTTGGACTAATCAATACTAAAATGGATTCTCTATGAGCCACCTAGTGCCTCATGCCAGAAAGTCAAATAGTCTGAAAACCACAACTAGCCTTTCTTTGGGAAAGTAACTGGTACAATCCCCTTCAGATGCTACTTGTTCTGCTGCCACCCTTCTCACAGCTCAGGGAATATATCCCTCTTATTCTACTTTTAATGGAAAAACTTTCCACATACTGTGGAAAGGTACAAGATAGATCAGCATTTCTTTGGGTGAACTAGTTAGAAATTTGGCGGAAGTCATTATAGCTAACTGACAAAGGCTTAAATCTTTTACTACTGATTTGCTTGAATTATACATCAGACTCGCACTAATGTAATAAGCAACTTGGAATATGCAGTCCTGATTTACCAGGGATTCTCTCATGAGGACTTATTTAAAGTAAAGAAGGTACAAACTAAGTGACAAAAAAGCAAAGATAAATGTTACAGCACTCATTACCACCAGGCCCAGTGCAATACTGACTGTGTCGAAGCTACAGCATTGGACATTTACAATGTGAACATGTAACAAACATGTAAAAATTACTTCATGTATCTCCTGTTTTTTATTTTCTTCCAGTGTCTTGAGGAAGGACCATTCCCACCTACGGTTTCACCTCTCTTCAAATCTACCTGGACTCTTTTTGAGGGGACAAGTTGGAATTTCATGGTTTCTAAACCATTTTCAAAGCCTGCCACTTTGTTCTCAATATATTTTCAAAGAACAAAAGGAACTACCCCAACTACCTTATACATGCAAGAAAACCACCCATAATTATAACTGCATCACACAGAACACCAAAATAATCTTCTCATATTTTGCAGCCAATTTAGTTATAGACCACCACAAACAAACGATAGCTTTTTTACTGTGCTTCCTCAAGGCAGGAGGGATGCAAAAATGTCAGGGAAGGCAGCAAAAACAAAAGATGACTTCCAACATCCGGAGTAAAACATGCAATATAGCTAATGCTTTTTTATTTTCATCCCAAAAAACTGAGGGGGTCTTATTTACAAGAGACAGGACTGGGGGGGGGGAAGGTGCTCAATGTATTCTTTGCATTAAGGATAATATGAATTCGGTACAAGTGTCTTGCATTTCCTGCTACATAAATGAAGTCATTGACTAAGCACCCTAAAATAATCTCATGCCACAAACACCACACACCACTCATCACAGCTGAGATGCTGACATTTGCTGCAGGGCTCGTACTGCTGCACTGAACTTAGGCACATAATCCACCTCTTTTCTAATTTAACTGGAATCTATTCTAGTCTGTAGAAGAACTACAATCTTAACTGCAAAATATGTATATTTTTCCCTTGATTGCGTCTACTTGTTCTTTCAAGGGCATTCCCATTAGGAACAAACACTTCTCCATCCTCTCTCCCCCTTAAAGCAGAGTGAAAATAATCCTATCAAGGGAAACTTATTACTGTTTCCAAATTGCGCCTGGCTCTCAGCAGGCACACTCTCCAGGCAACAGTTTTGCCGCTACATTATAACTAATTTTTTTTTTTCCAGATGACATTTTGTACTGTAAGTAGGTAGAGGAAGGACAGATATATGTGGTTTGGGATGAGAAAGAACCTTCTTGAGCCAAGCAAAAAAGCAGTGTCTCCTCTCATTCTGCACCCTCCTGCAAAGAAATTTTGTTCTCGCTCCTCAGGAACAATTTCTTAGCACGTTGACCACGGCCAAAACCAGACCCTTTCACAAATTAACGCTGCAAGAGACGGATGAAACCTGTAGTTTGTTCAAATTTGGAGCTCCTGGCTGCAGAGGATAATGAAGAAATAAAAGGAAAGAGGGGAAGAAGGAGAACAAAAGAAAGCCCAAAGCCATCATTCGATTCCCGGTACCTGGACACGGCACTCGCTGTCCAACGCTGCCACCTGGTGGCCACTCGGAGCGGCGACACAGCCCCAGCTCCGAAAAACACGGCTCAGAGTGCCACCCACACTGTCCCCTTCCACAGCCACCAACTCCTGGATCATCATTCTGGAAACAGAAAAACTCCTCTCCGGTTCCTGTTCTGTCTGTGGTTATGGCTTTCTGCAATCCCTCCAAATAGAGTCACCAGAACGCTTTAAATAAACTGTTTCCACTAAGGAAAAAAAAAAAAAAAAAAAAAAAAAAAAAAAAAAAAAAAAAAAAAAAAAAACAAACCCTCAAACCAAGGTATATCCAACAGAATTAAATGTAGTGCACTTCATTTTTAGTGAGTAGATAAAGAACAATTTTAAAATTAATTCAAGCTAAATCCACTAAAGGCTGCTTCAAGATCAATTAACAAAAAAGCCTCCAAGTCACAGGCATTCTTCCAGACAAAGGGAAACTTACCTAAACACATACCAAGAAATTTATGTGTAATTTCTAGCTTTTCAAACATAACACAGACAAACACACAAGTCTTACTGACAGAGCCACATGAAATTTAGCAGGATGAGACAACTATCTGGATCAAGAGAAAAAGCTTCATATCTAACCAGTTCTTCTGAGTAAAATAATCGAGGGAAATAGATACTTCTTTGGGAACAGGACAGAGAGAACACCAGAATTGTACAGTAACAACAGAGAGCCATGCACGTCAGAACACCACTTCAAAACCAGATTGAAGAGAGGTCAGGAGCTAGATCCCAGCCTTTAATCTGCAAATGTAAGAACAGCAACTCTCAACCTACCTAAAAGAAAGGTTATACACGGCCATTCTCTCTCTCAGTAACCCCTACAGCCCAGCTCCTCTTTGGGAGACTCTCAGCTTAAGAGCATGCTCAGCTGAGAGACATTATTTAGCCACATCATGCTCACCTGGACATTACACTGTTCTGCATTTCACAGCCTCCCAAAGGCATTTAACCAGCCACATCAATGTCCTTTCCCACCACATGCTCTCATGCTCCTAACCTGAATAATGTACTTGCTCCTCACCACATCTCCCCATGAACCAGGGAGGATCCCCCAGCCCACACAAAGGCATTTCTGAACAGCTGGACCATTCATCTTGATTCCAGAACCCAGGCATGCAACCCTTCCAGATTCACAGCATCCATACCCTTTCCTGCTCATGGAAATTAGCAAGAGAGGTCTACAAAACCCACAGCAGGTTAATGTTTTAGGAAAATGTACTACAGGCTTGATATGAAACAAGGACTTTGTTAAAAGACAGCAAAGCAGCATCCCAGGCTTACTCGCCAGACAATGCATAGCTCCAACTTCCCACTTTTTGCACAACACCTTTTCATGCCAAGAACAACACAGTTACATGATAGCTGCTTAAAAATCCTTTTGGCCAACAGGGAGTAACACTTTAGAACAGGAGTCCAAAGTAGTAAGAACTATGCCATAGCTGAAGTATCAAATTTTAAAAAATACTGATGCAGTCAGTTCTACAAGCACAAAGATAGTCAGGAATGACAAAGCTTTGAAGCCACAAAATCCTCTTCGAAGCTTGGCTCCAAGCAACTATCACTTCTTAAGTTTCAACTATTCTAGATTACAATTTTAAGTGAAAGGGCCCAGCAAGCCTGAAGCACTTGGAATGAAATAAATAAATAAATAAACTAAAAATTGAGACTCTGTGATTTAGCACCAGTTTCAAAAAATATAAGTAACATGACTTATGCAAGGCTTATTTCTTTAACTGCATGAGGAAAGACTTTGCAAAGCACATGCAGATTTTTCTACATAATCTAAATACTGCTGCTATGAATGGCCATACTGGTGCAACTCAGGCCTTTCTAATTCTGATTTTTTTTCCTTCTGACTAGCAAGTATCATTTCGCTGATTCTGACATTGCTTCTTGTAATTCTCCAACAATAGGCTGACCTTGGTCACTGAAAGTCCTCCTTTGGTTAAGCGAAACAGAACACTTTTTCCTCATGAACTTGCTGCATCCTTAAATACAGCACACAGTCCCTGCATCCTCATTCTGGTGCCTCTTTGTTTCCAAAAATGTCACAAGTCAGGAGGACAATCAAAATCAAATCACTTTTCCCTCAGCAGGTCTCTGTAACACATTCAGCTTGCTGTGTTTTCTGTTGTTTTAAATCTGTAATGTCCTCTTCAATTTGTAAATTTTTAATTGGAACCACAAGACATGCAATTGTTCTCCCATTTCTGTAACTCTTGGGAACCTCATACCACTGTCATCTTGTTATTGAGCATTTTACTCCATAGGCTCTGCCAGTTTGATTGCAACTGTTTTCACCACCTTTTTTTTGTCACTACATTCAGATTTCTACCTTCCTATCCACATTTTTACTAGAAAGTAAGACTCAGGTAAACTTTCATCACTGTCCACTGCCTGTATCACTCCAGCTAACTACCTACTGCCTTAGAAATTCAGATGCAGAACAGAAAGATTGTACCTGCTCCAAATAATTCACACTTGAATATAATCTTCGCAGTAAACTTTGCGCCTTATTTCTTTCCTCATCATGATCATAAAACAACTGCTGGAGTTTGTATTCTCTCTGAACGAGATTCCCCAAACGTATCCTGAATTCAGTCAGCTATAGGAATTCATTACTTTAGTTCGATCTAATGCTCAATCTTGATTGTGTCTGTGTCTCAGCTGTCATTTCTTGGCTTCTTCATCTCTTCCTATCACTTCAGTGCTTTACTTCTCTACCTTGCTACCACAATGTTTTCAGCCTTTACTCCCATTGTTCTCTGGACTTCAAAGAGGACCTGTATCTGCTTTCAAAGATGCTCTGCATAGGTATTAACATCAGCTTGCCCTCCTCATTAATGCTTACCCTACAATCTCATCTATTAAGTTTCCATTTTTAATTATCTTGATTTCCACGATATCTGGATGGGAAATATCCTAGTAAAAACACCGTAAACGCACATGCCTAACACAAAGGCATAAATACAGCTCCAAGCAAGTCACATCTGAAACAGACAAACTGAGGCTGCAAAAGTAAAACACCAGCACTTCGAGATAAGTTTTGGATGAAACAAGGGACTAGACCAGACATCTCCAGTGTGCCATGTTCAGCACGGCTCACACGGCTGCAATAAGCAGCAAACAGTGCTCCAGCAGAATATTCCAATCGGCTTTCAAAATAAATCTCAAGTAGGGGGTGTAATAATCAAGTTGGTAAACTCAATTTGAACATGAAACGTATTGATTTCTTCTGTGGCTAATCACCATCATGATTCTAAATTATAAAGATCAGAAATTCTCTTCTCCCTGAATGCATACAGTAAATTGCAAACCAACAACAACCCACAGAGCTGTAATTGCTATCCTGACAGGATAAAAACGCCTACTCGTCCTATTGTTTTTGTGAGTCCATCTCCTCTCTACCCTTTTCCTCTGCCTTTTATTTTATCTATCTTTTCACCACAAATGTGAACTTTGGGGATATAAAAACAAAGAGCTTTTTCCAGATGTTTCCGCAGAGCACAGTACTTTGTTCGATGCCCAAAAAATCTGCCCTTTCCTGCAGTAACACACTGCACGTTCTTAGCTCAGTCACAGACTCACAGAATGGTTTGGGTTAGAAGGGGACCCCAAGGTCAAGAAGCAGGCATGGGCTGTAGGGTAATGTGGAGACCACCAAATACCCTGAAGCCTCCAGCCCATTTCCAGAAGGGTCTGGGAGAGCGGACTGCACACAGTAACTAAATTACATAGAAAGGGAGAAATTCACCTCCAGTGCAGGGAAACTCATCCATAAAACAGTACCCCCACAAAGCCCAGGTGTGTGTGCACCCCAGGACCCTGCACACCCCATCAGCTGCATCAGCAATGGAGCCAGGATTGGTGATACCTCTCTCTCTCTCTCTTCCTTTCTTTCTTTCTTCCCCTCTTTAAATCACATCTCTCTCCCTCTCTCTTCCCTTTCACCTCACCCCCTTATCCTAAACCCACTACCATGTGCTTATAGGAGGCCAAGGACTAACACACCAATTTCCATGCCAAGTGTGTAATTTATTAATATAAGTTTGTGATTGTCTGCAGACCTTCTGACTTCTGTTGTTCCTTTCAACCACGAGCATCTATACATCTTGGGCACTCCCTTCCCCTTAAGGGTGGGACATCACCCGTAATGTGATATGAAAGGAAATACAAACTCAGACTTCTAAGATCTACTATAAACATCATTAACCAGTATGGGGTATTTTGTCATATTTCTATCCAAAGATTTCACTTTCAGGATGTTCAATAACCCTGAAGGTCTTAGAATTTAAAAGCCTGAAATGTTTAACACTTTTGACACCAATAATACATACCTACTATACAACTAGGATTATTTTCCACAACTCTGTGTTTTACTCTGTGTTTTTGCTGAATTTAATACTACCATATTATTACCTACTTCTACTCTCTTGGTTCCCGAAAGAGGAAATCTGTTTCATAAGGGTAATGCCTCATGGGGTTAATGTTTGTATTATCTGATGTAGAAAAACATGGATAATCTTAACTGTGTCTCACAAGACACCCATGAAAAAAAGCCTTACGCATCTTTGTTGAGATTACTGTAATACAAAGCTGAACCCTGTTTGAAGTCAGTATCTCTGAATAAAGTACAGAAAGGTCCCAACCTCAGGGTGGGATGAACAACAGAGTTTTCTCTTTTGATTTTCTACGAGGTATCATTACCCAAAGCAATAATGTTGAAGCTGTTCATTCTGAAAAGAATCTGCCACCTTCACATTTCAGAATACAGAATATGGGCAATTAAGCTTTAACTGAAATTTGGCTCAAAGTAAGCATGGATGCAAATTAATGTATGGCAGTCTGGAACTTACTCTAAGGTCCTGAACTATGACCTTCATGTTTAATAATTAGACAAAGAATCATAAAGATGACTCTCTGGTAAAGCACTGTCTTGAAAATTACAGGAGGAACAAGTTTTAAATATCATACCTTCATTTATTTTCTTAATAATTATCTGCAAAGAGAAGGTAATGATGGAAAGCATGGAATGTCTTTTTGAAGAGGGGTAAGATACTACTCGGTGTTTACTCTCAACATTTACCACAAGAGAGCTTACATCACCCTGCATTAACCTCAAAACTAATATTTAAGCATAACTGACTACTTTAAACAAAACCAAAAGAAGACAAAAGCAGCTCATTTGAACAGAACATCCTGCCTCTAGCATACAACACAGCATTCTTGTGCAATCAGAGTAGACGATAACTTTGGCAAAAGAACTGCACTTTTAACCAGGGCAACAGAAGCATTTTTTTCCCTCCGGGTAATTCCTCGCCACCGATGCTTTACCAATTCTGTAAGACTAGCCTGCACAGAAAGGCTGAGGGCACAGTAGCTGTCTACTCTCCTGCACCTCTCACTGCTCAGAGAACAATCTTTCATCCTCATCCTTTCCATTCTTCGCATATCCAGCCGTATATTCCCTTCCAAAACAAGACTGGTTGTAACTTTAGCAACTTCGAAGTCTTAAGTAGGAAAATACAGCTTAGGCATTAAAAACCAGAGGGCTGCTGTTACTTGAAAGGAGTCTGTTGGATGCCATTGTCCCCTGCATTTGCACAGATGAGCTGCTAACGAGAGAATTCAGGCATATTTTCATTTGAACTCTAAAATGTCCTCAAAAAGCTTCAATTCTGTGCCAGAAATTTCATCCTCATGGGCTTAAGCAAAAACAAAGAAGAATTCATTTGCATTCTCTACACAAACGATTTTTAGCCAGCAGAAGGCCTTTCCCTGATGTCAAGGAAAGAGGACTATTGCTCAGATGACTCTTTATCCACAGCTGTCTGCCTGCTCATGTGAGGGCCACACCAGCTTGATAATTCTAAAGTGTTGATATTGTAAAGATATCCTGCTGATGATTTGCATTCAGTTTTAAAAGAGAATTCACATTTCCCATACCTTTCACTGTTTACATATCCCAAAACCACTACATCTCTCCATCTGCCAAACTGGGGCTTCTGCATTTTAGAAGTGCTCCATTAGATCCCTAAAATTTAGGTCTTCTGTTAGGCCTGGATCTCACCAGCCTGCATGTCTGTCTGCTAGTGGTAGTTCCCCTCTGGGAGGTAAGTAAGGAAAAGTGCCCTAGCATCACGCACTTGATCAATTCTCCCACTACATAATTCCAGCTCAAACAGAAATCTGTGCACATCCCACCAACCACGCAGGCTGGGTCACAAACCTCACCACAGGTAAGCAAGTCTTTTCTTTCCTTCCCCAAGCACGAGGGAAGGGAGCCATGTTTCCTAATCATTGCAAAGATCCAAAAATTGTACCTACAAAGAAAAATTACAAAAGCATATTCCAAATACTTCGAAGATGTGTATATTGGTCCAGAAAAGTCTTTGGACATGGTCTGTATGCAGCTTCCCCATACAGACTGCCACCAACCAACAAAAAAACCGTCTTAACAGAGGGAACAAAAATATAATGATTAAAACAAAAAGAAAGGTTGCTCTTGGACACTCTGCAGTAACTTAATTTAAGGAAAGTTATCAAAGATGTCTAGACAGAAACCAGAAAAGACATCAGGCAGGTTCCTCTGCGCTTTAAAATTGCTCCGCCTGGAAAAGGAAAGTTTCAACATACAAGTATTAAGATATTTTCTCTGATGTAAATCCCTCCACCTACTCAAGGACCAAGTTGCCAAAGGTGACAGATACCACATTGCACTCACTGTATCTCCACTAGACAATAAATTAAGTTTGCAATATAAAGTTGTTCAAGAACAAGATAAAATATCAGCAGCCACACATCCAAACAGATACTTAACATGGAAATGGCAAAAGGCACTGCTTCAATTTACACCACTTGCTTTTGTAGAAACCCTAAAGCTGTCTAAGGAATTAATGTCCGTGTGCAGACAAATGGAAAATGCCTAAATGTTCCAGGAGGAGATTAAGGCTGAGTCTGAAACGAAAATATAGGAAGACAAAAGCAGCAGTAACTTGCAAGAACCATTGTCAGATAGGTTCTTGCAAGTAGCAAAATGATGCAGTTTGACATAAGCAGGTTTAATACCACATCTTTAGGAAAGGGACTTCAAAAACAGTATGAGATGGGAAATTTGAAGTTCCCTTTCTTTGTGAGCAAAAGGATATTTTTACAGACCTAGGCTGTCCTAATTGGCAAAGGAACCCATCTTCACATGTTTTTGAATGAAGTCCTAGTCCTTCTGCCTTCAGTAAAGGCAAAAGTTTTCCCCCAGAGTTTTACTGTGCAAGCTCAGAAATTAAGACCAAAAAAAAAAAAAAAAAAACACCAAAGAAAAACACAATGGCCAAAANAAAAAAAAAAAAACACCAAAGGAAAACACAAGTGCCAGAAAAAAGACATCTGAATTTTAAACATAGTTCTACTACAACCTTCCTTTAATATGTTGAACGAATTCTCAAATTTCTACTTCATTTTCTTCATTTTTATGAAGATGAGATGGCAGCAATACATTTTAACTCACAGAATGAGGACAGAATTATGAGCATTTGCAAACCACTCTGATCTCCTTGAACGAAAGGACCTAGATTAGCACAACACATTACATCAGTCCTTAGAAGGAGCTGATTTTAAGTGAGCAGCAGCATTATGCAAATTAGTTACAAGAAAGAAATTAGAAGAAGATTCAAATACAGTCAAAAGGTTTGAGTAAATATAAAGTTTACTACAGATACCCATTGGCTCCATATACACATTTTCTGTTTGCACACACAAAATGGAAGTTACTGTATTTCCTAATTATGTTGCAAAAGAAGATGACCATTCCATGAAGTTCCAACTACATTATTTCAATTCAGTAACCCTGTATGTTCTCATAAAGCCTGAAACATTTATAGAGACACATGTACAGATCACCTTTCTAATTTTATAAATACTGAAAGAAAAAAAAAAGCCACGATGCATACAAATCCAAGTTTCATCCTATTTTTAGAACTGACTGAAAAGTACAAAAAACACCTGAAATTTCCCATGTCCTCAACAACACTATCCCTCTTCCTTGAAAACAGAAGTGTAATTTTGCAGTTAATAAGACACACCATAGTTTCCCAGTTCATGAGAGTTCTACACAATGCTGTTACAAGCTGAACAAATCTTAGAAATGCCAAAGTTTCTGTGCTCTCAAGGTAGATTGCATAGTGCTATGCCCAGAAAGTAAAGTATTCATCAGGTTGTTTTTATGGTTTGTCCTCTGAAAAAGGAAGAGGTTGCATGGGAAAGAATCTAAAATGCTAGGTACAGCTTAATATCCATAATTTCATGTTTATGCATGCTTATCCAGATCACAAAAATAAAGTGATAGCAAAAAATAAATCAATTTGACCTGCATAACCAGGGCATAGCTGAGAAAAGGTCTATTTTCAGGATGGTCCCATGGAAATTATTAAAACTAGTTACAGAAATTAAAGATGTGTGAAGGTGCCTTTCTAGGATGACAAGCCTAGAATTATTGCCTAGACAAGCAATAATGACAAGCCTAGAATTATAGTTTTAAAACAGAAATTCTTCTATATTCTCAAGCATTTCTGTGAGATACACTAAAGTGGTCTCTTTCAAGACACTGAATACCTTCTCTTTGTCTCCTGTGACAAGAATGTAAGGGTTGTCAACTTCACTGAAATATATCAAAACCTAAGGCAAAATAAATGCAAACATTTTAATCCACCATTAAGGTTCACAAGAAGAAAGTAACAAGCAGCAAGGCATGTAAAAATCTAGAGTTCAGTACAAACATTACTCCAGTCATACCACATATTCTGTATGACTTACAACACAATTCACTACAACCAGTAAAATAAAACCATGCGTAACTGAAAAAGGAAACACATCAAAAATCTACAATGAACTTATTAACACTACATATGCAAAAAGCTCACTAAAAGCTGCTGTGAAATTCCTAGACTGGTTTCACTAACAACCCCCTCACACTTGGGGTATTTTGGTTCCTGGTACTGCATATTAAGGTGAACAAGCAATTACTCGTGCTCCTTCTCACATCTCTCATTAGCTGTAATTACCATATCCATACTTTACATATCCTGTCCCAAACTGTCGTATGTTCTCTTAAAAAGAATTTCAACTCCTAGGGCCTCTAATAGAAGTCATGGCAACCTGGGAAACATTAACCACAATTTTTCTCCCGTCCTTTTTTCCTTTATGTTCAGGAGACTGGCTGGCTCCTCAAATTGGGAACTTGACTTAAACAAGAAGATGCATGCAACAAAGCAGCATAAATCAAGGCCATCTCCATTTCTGTGCATGTGCCATAGCCATAACTGAATGCAGCACTCTTCCAGAGGGCACAGAAATCTTTCAAATGCCACCAAAAACCATGCAAGTCAGACTTTCACACTGTTTCACAGGAACAGCTGCAAATATGCTTCAGACTGGCACTTAAGGGAAACCTAAAATGCTAACTTGAAATGTGGCTCTTCTTTTTCCGCAACTAAAAACGCGAGCAAGTTTACTTTTTAAGACAGAATGTGTGTCCATCCTCATACATTCACTCCCACTTCCTGATCTCTACAGTCTCTCCCCTTCCCACCACAAAACCCAAAGTTCCATTTGCGATCCACAGACATTCAAGACTGGGAATTCATGAGGCTGACTACCTCAGTAAGGTAAGGTAAGGCCCCCCCCTCAGAAAGGGGGCCTTTAAAGGAAGATAAAGCTACATTTGGCTTAACAGATCCTCAGCCCATGACTACTGGTTTCACCTTCCCATCATGAATTGCTAACACAATGCAAATAAAAATACACACACCACTGCAACCCAACAACATTTGGTTCACAGATGCACATAACTAAACAGAAACAAGTTACTAGAACATGAAATTCTGTCACAAGATTGTCTTCTAAAATAATAACATCAGTCTCCAATGTTTATTATGGTAGTCCTGTAAAACAACTTGAAACAGATCCCTACGCATCTATTAACAAGGGAACAGAAGTCTCTTCTATGCCTATAATGTTCATTATAGGATCTCAGTTCTGGTCAAACAAAACCTTTAGTCTGAATTTTTTGCCTAATTAGGAAAAGATAAACCCATTTTGCTTATGAAGGACAGATCTGCCATTTGAATGCACTTCTGTAATACAAGCATGGAAGCTACAGAAATATAAAATATTATGAGAACTGCATTACATTCACATAAAGGGTAGTTTAATAATTCAAGGTTTATTTGGAGGTTTGTTTGCAACTGTAGGAAAGGTCAGACCTTATATAAATAAGGTATTAAGGTTTGCACATAAAGTCTAAGGTAAGGATAAGTAAAAAGGCCTGTTTACCATGCAGTTGCTCAGTGCTGTAGAGAGCTAACATTTTTAAAACCAACACAGCGATAACAGCATGGATTACTGAAAGGATTCTGCATAGAGATCAGCACACATGCATCAAGAGTTCAACTGAAAATCACAAAATTCGTTAACACACAGAGAAGGAAGGTTATTGTTTTAAGAGATGTATGGCTTTGAATTACACTTAATATCCTTATTTTAAATTTCTCATTGCTCTTCCTTGCACTTCTTGGATTTAATACTTTACAAGGCAGACTTCCATGCTTTTGCATTGAACACTTCTCACACTGTTTAGTGGCGGTCAGATACAACAAATAGTTAAGTTTGGACCTGGCCTGTGCTGTTCAGAAAAGAAGTCATTACACCAACAAGCATCTACTTTGGATATCCATAACTGGATGCAGAGACAGATATATCCAAGAGGATGAAGAAATGCATACATCCTGCTGCTCTGGGACTGCTTGTTAAGTATTTGAACACATACATGTGCATATTTACATATGCACATGTCTTCACATCGAATAAGCTCAAACCAACTCTTACCAAAACACTTCCTCAAAGAAGACAATGGGACACTAAAAATACTCAGTCTAGAAGGAGCAGGAACAAGGATATCACTTGCTAGTAGCCAACAGAAAACAAAAATATTCCACAGTTGCAGAAAACCCAAAAAGCATGTTTCAGGAAAAGCAAATGTCAGGCTCATACAGAAATGCTTCCACATTGCCTACCCTACCTTGGAAGAAAAGCAAACACAGAAATTTCTAAGCTCAAGGAATAATTATTTCTTTTTGTCTAACCCAAGCTCCACTGATCAAACTCACAGAAGCCTTAATAGCATAAAAGTAATTTAATTTCATTCAATCCTTTTTGCCTCTTGATCTAAAAAACAGAAACGACTGCTTCTCCTGCAAACCCCTGCACCCTCTCTGTATCATCCTCTCAAGTGTCTCCTGGTAGGAATGAAGGCACTGTAAGCTAGCAGAAGGGACCACAGCACAGACTGCATCAGGCAGGTCAGCTGCAGGTAGGAACACCTTGACCATCTGCAGCATCTCTACCCCTCTTTCACACGAGACGTAGGAGCAGAGGAGCCCCATGCTGGCTCAGCTGATGGCCAGGCAGCAAAACAGGTGCTTTTAGAACAGCGTCACATCAACACAGCGCAAATGCAGCAAAGGGCAGGCATCATCTGTGCAAGCTGCACATCCACCAGGAAGGATTTAACCAGTCTGCACTTACTTTAGTAAGAAGCTGCAATTATTTTATCCTATGGCTTCCTTTACTTACTTGCACTTTCACATCATCATGATTTTGTTCTGCAGTTTAAACATGATTCATACCCTCAATTTAACTTTGATTCATAGTTTCTAATAACATCAGTCCATTGTCCAAACACTGCAAGGGGATATTAAACTAGCTTAGATGGTCTGGGGAATTTGCCCACCAACATTAAACACAGAATAATTGGTTTCCATAATATTGTTTTAGATAACAGTTTCAGATAAACAAAGTGTAACTGTAATGTGCCTGCTCTAAACCAAGAAAATAAAAAATAAATTCAACAACTGTTGGACGATATTGCAAAACCTTGTATTATTAAAACACATAAGTGGTCATAGCTTATTCCAAAGAATTGTTACCCAATTTCAAATTATATAAGAGCAGAAAAACAATCACAAATAAAAATTTTGAGTTTTAAGAGTGGGTACTGCCCACAGCTTAGTGTGAAACTCTATTGTCTTTGTCCAGGCTCTATCAGCTTGCTTACTAGCTGCAAAATGTCACCCTCAGGAGTTTGGGTTAAAGTGTCACTGTTCTGGAAATGCAGGCATCTGGTAATAGCACACATGCACACACACACACACACACACATCCGTATATATAACAAAATAAAATTAAACTATGCCTAATAGGTGCCTAAGTTGCTTTTGAACTCTTATTAATGATACACTTCTCTGTAGAGCAGAGAACACCCTAAAAATTAAGTGTTGAGCAGATGGCTTTTTTAAAGTGTGATTTAAATATGTGGCACATGCATGACATGTGCCTTTCCTTGATTTTCCAGACACTAATTGTTAAATAAGACTTCTGAAGTATGCATAAATGCATGGAATTCAATAATCAGTCAAGCACTTAGACACAAAAGAGAAGTCAGCAGAATTTTATGGATAGACAAAAATTAACTTACCAAACTAGAGTACATTCTGTACTAAAAACATAGTCAGCACTACGAAAAAAAGTTAGAATAATACAAGTGCTAGTGCACATACACTGAGACATGAAGGAAATTGTTTCCATTTCACACCTAAAAGCATAAATATCCTTTAGAATTGCAACCATTTCCCTTATGAAATCTAAGCACTAATAGGGAATTTTTTTATGAGAACTGTTTTTTTCCCATTTACTATGGGATCTACCTCTGCCCCAGCAGCCTGCTACTTCCTTTTTACTGTCTGTATGGAATACTCAGCTGCCTTTCATCCACCTCTCTATCTTGTGTTTGCCAGTCGTTTTTCTTTGCCAGTGCTCCTTATTCCAAGCACTCTCCCCAGTGTCATCAATATTTTTTGAATATACATTCCTGCACACACTGATTCCAAATACAGCAAGCACATATACTCCATACTTGCATATATATCATTAGGAGACTTCTAGGACCTTATCCTGTCAAACCATATTAAAGTGACATTTTTAAGGCTGACATTCCATTTTCTCTAAGCTTGTTTTGAGCAGACATTTAGCAGAAACCTCCCCCCATTCAGGATTTTAATCAAGAGAGAAAATTAAGAAAAAGTTAAGTCTGCTATCTAGGAAAAAGATCTATTAGGTCTTGTCTGGACTAGAGAAATGTATTCTTCTAAGAATCAATTTAGTCTTTGCAATGCACTTGTAAAATGTCACACGTTCACACACAGAAAGCATTGCAGATTCTGTTAAAACTAGTTTCATTAACTCTAAATGCTATTTCAGTCGGGCTGAATTAATGGCAGCAAAGTTAAAGGTTCACTGGCATTGTAGTTAATGCTGATCAAAGAGCCTACCCGTCACTTTCCCCACAATACGCTCATGGCCCTTTGAAATCTGCCCAACTTCAGCACCTCTGAGACCCCTGCCACAAATCTGTGGGATGGGTACCCAAACTGCAATGCACTTCACAAAGCACAACTGAGGACAGAGGAAACCTGTGACAGCTTGAAAAGCCTACCAGCAGTGGACACTGCAGAGCTTAATTTGCTGAGTGAGAAACAATTCAAATTTCTAGACAAAGGCTTACAGCTATGGCAAAGCTTCCAAATCTGAATGAAAATCTAAACTTAATTTCAGGCTATCTGTACAAAGAACTAGGAGCCAGAGAGAAAGACAGATAGTGATCCATCCTCTGCTGGAACAGAAAAGGATGCCTAAAGAACTCTTTCAGGCTTTTTTTCTAATATATGCTGTTAACATAACATCAACCTTTCGTCAAAATCACTTTTCAAACAGAAGAAGAAAACCAACACACTGAAATTTAAGAAAATCCTCTCTTTTTTCAAAGAAGACAGTATTTTCATTTTGCATCAGGTGTTTGGCTTCTTGCAGAAGTTTTCTTTCATCACAAATTGTCATGTTTTGCTCATTATTAAAAAAAAACCCATAATGATTTTTTTCAGCAGTAGCTGAAAGTCTAATAGGATGACTGATTCAGTATTGATACACTATGCATGTTGCAAAGACAGACTGGCACAGTTTCAAAAAACCAATAAATCACTTCCATTACGTCAGAGCACAATCATCAGAACAGCAGGATCACAACCGGAGTCTCTCACTATGTCATGAAAGAACATAAAACCAAAACATGGCATCTTTGAATTTGTTTGAAATACATTTTAGTGAAGCAAAATTGCTCTTCAAAGTATTAACAATGCCTGCAAAATAGAAATTTAAAATGTTGATCAGCTCTAAAAGAAAAAAAAAAATGTTGCTTGTCTTTAATTCACTTAATTTTCAATGCCTGTTTAAGAACAACCACTATATAAGCCAGAAGGCTGATGGAAGAGATTTCTGTTCCTAATCTAAGAAACAACTGTAAAAGAAAGAATAAAATATATAACATACTAGAAGTTGTTTTCTTTTCTACACAAGACCCATCATAATAAAATGTTAGAATCAATTAACAACAATTTCCTAGCACTGCACCAGGGCTATCTAACCACTATAAATTCTGTTGCAATTTTTGCATATAACAGTTTATTCACCAAACCATTGCCTGTTCAAGGCTATAAAAACTGTGGGAGACTCCTTTTGTAAATGAATCTTAATCAAAATTTGTTTTGAGCATTGTTGTATTTTCCAAGACTGGTAATGCATCCTTTTCACAGAGCAGGGCATATAGCATTCAACATTCTGCAGGATAAACTACAGCAAAATTGACATTGTGGCAATAAAGGCTACATCTCTATTAAACTTACAGAACAAGGAGCCAACTGAGTTTTAAATAAGACAAAGCACCACATGGCTATGCTAGGAGTCTCACGTTTGTCAGCAAGTCTGTTCCCAGCTGACCAGGGTTCCGACAGATGATCTGGTATGCAAGTTCATTACTGAATCCATCCACACTCTGTACCTTTCATACTGGAGTTCTGTCAGGCCAGTGAAAACAACCTGACAAACATCCTGCAGTGTGACACCATCCCTCTATGTATGTGTTTTATTAATGTGCGTTCAGTGCAGCTTAACATACGAAAACGTTACAGTGAATTATTCTCCTTTTATCAGAGACTTACCTTGGCACCAGGCTTAATACTACATTTGATTCTCAAATTGGCTTTGTAAACATGAAACTGTTATGTCCATAGTCCATAACAAAAAAAGCGTTCTGATGATGATTGTTCTGATATAAAAGTTTACAAGCATGGAAGAACTACTGTCCATGATCCAGATGACTTTCGAAGACTCACTCTGCTTGAGATAAAATTGAGATCGAAGAACTCTAATCCCAAAGATGAACAACAAACTTTAACAAATTCAGGGGAAATGTATCTAATACAATAAACTAGTACTACTAACTCAGTTTCTCCATTCTTTGTATATTCGTTACTACAGAACTGACAAAAAATGGGAGATGAGCAGAAAAATGAATAAATACTGCGTGCATTCACATAAATTTACAGCTGAGTCTCCTCAGGAGAGAACAATTCCACGTGCTTCACTCACACTTTGTGTTGTGACTGGCTACTGCACTCCTTCCTGGGATATGCCCACATTACAGACACACAAGGCATTCTCTGAACACATCAGCTGAAGGCCTGCCCAAAGTACTGATCACAGATGTCACTGGGATCAAGGTGGGCAAGGCAAACACTTCCACGGTGAGAGGCAGGATTTAGCAAACTGGCCTCCAGCACATCTCTCCAAGGAGGTCACCACAGCTTAGACTGCAGGAGCAGCACAGGAGTCATCATTTATCTTTATTATTTAGGAAGGATATCAGAAAGTCCCAGAGATAACACATCCAGAATCATGATGATGTCAGAATGTCTGGAGTAGAAACTCCAAGATATCAACCCTAGTTCTCTTTGTGTGATGTAGCAGCATAATTGCAGTCCACAAGGGAGAGAAGTCCTTGTCCTCCATGCAGCTGCCCAAAGAAACTCTACAAAGCCTTGTGCTTCACACCATTATGTGCCTTCCCTTGAAACTTCCTGCCCCCTCCTACATCCATACTTCTCCTGACTAAAAACGATCTTCAGTGACAAGCACACATGGCAAAATAATGTTAAATTCCAAAATATACAAAATATGACACAAAATAACACAAACTGAATCAACCTACAGCAAATACACAACACAACCCTTTCAAAATAAACAGCATTGAAAAATACATCCGCATTAAGGAACACACTTCAAAGACAGTTAGACTAATTATCTTCCAGGAAAATTTGGAGAATATACCATGAGGCTTCCTGAGCAGAAAGCCTCTTTCCTAGGCAATGAAGTTTCACATCATCTAGCAAGGAGATCCAAAGAGTGAAAAAGAGTTTATGTATAATCTCATATACTTTTCATGAGCCTTATAAACTTCTGGCAGATTTAGTAATCTTCCATAAGTCTCCAGAATTCACAAGTCTTATTAAAATAAAATTCTTGACATTGAAAGAAAAAGGAAGTAGAAGAACACCTTAAGCAACACAGTATGGACAGAGAAGAGAGCGAGGGGAAAGAACCAGTCTTTATTACAGCTCACAAACACATTTTGGGTTGTTCTTGAGGCCAAAAGATGTAAAAGAGACAAAATACCACTGATTCAGCACAACCACAGTAATTTTATGTCAAAACTATGAACTGCAGTGCAAAGCTCCTGCAATTCAAGTTACCCCCACTTTACTTAATTGCAAGGACCAGCAGAAAATGATTCATTCAGTAAGATATTAATTGCAGAGCTTTCTTTCATATGTTTTGTATTAAATATGAGATAAGAATCTATTTTAGTGGCTACAAAGAGCAACATACATGGCAATGGCAGAAAGCTACATATCATCCAAAAGAGGGACAGAGGAAGAAGAAGATGGAGCCCAAATAAACACCCAAGGACAACACATGGCAACTCTGAATTAATAATTAGTTGTCCTGTAATTTCTTTCAGAATTATTTCAGCCATGTTTATTTCCTCACGCACAGAGAAAACTCACAACATGAAAAGCAAATAAAATACAAATCTGTTGCAGATGAAAATCTCAAATGTCTGATTATTTTATTATTGGAATTTAAAAGGTAAAAATCATAATGCTGGGAAGTAAATCCTGACTTTACTGTGTGCAGCACCATTCACAGTTCTGAGACACTGTGACTAGCTACACAGTTAATGCAAATCCAGCTACATGATGCCTTTTCTCTGAAAATTTAAATCACTCACAACTGCCCAATGGCCTTGAGCAACGAGCAAAAGAATACCCACAGTGATGTCCCTGACTGATGATAAAGCAAGACTGAACAGGATTCCTAACGAGAAGAACAAAAAGACAGCTTTGCCATAGGGGAAGTCAAGAGGCCTGCTTAAAGTCACGCTGTAATTTGTCTGCTCAGTCATCTCAGCCACTTTAGAAGACCAACCTTTAATCATAACATACATGTGCATTTAAGTTTGACCTTTGGGGACTTTCTATAAAACCAACCGGAAGTTTTTCTATGTAGCTTTGCAAAGATGAACTTCATCAAGACAACTTCTATATGCAAGAAAAAGCAAACAAATCCCAATTAATCCACATTGCTGTTCTGATTTTGCCAAGCTTTCTGACCTTTCAGTCATACAATCCTTCTCAGCCCTGTTCCATTTGACTCAGATTTCCAGCCTGTTCTAATCCAGAAGCCAAGACTTCCCATCATTCATACAACAACAAGTGAAACTTCTCTCACTTTGTCCTCTTTTCCCTTTGAGAGAGGGAATGCCTATTGCTCTAATCCCTGCTACATAAACATGAAATAGAGGAAGATCTATTTAAGCAAAACACTGGCACAAGAACAAGCATGTTTAAGCTAGCTGTGACTGTGTCTAGCCTGGAAATTAAGAGGTGTCAAAAAAAACCCATCAGAAGCTCTTCTAAAACACTGATCCTTAAAAAATGGCACAGAGGAGAGAACTAACGAATGAACCAAGGCAGATATTTACAGCTTTAGGAACAGAAATATGTTAAGAGGATTGTTTGAAAGAGCCAGAAGGTTCCTGATAGTCATCTGTTCCCTGCAGATGAGCCAGGAGAATCTCTGACGCATTCACTGTCTGGTCAGAACAATGCAATTATACTGTTGTTAAAATCTTAGGACTGTCCTGTGGTTGTTTCCATAAAGACAAGTGTAATATACTAACATGAACCTTTCCAACATAAGAGAAGTTCAATATAAACAGTTCATTAAAATCAACTGGGATTCAAAGATTGTGTGTGCATGAGAGCAGATGTACCCAGGAAATACCAGATGGCTTCCCAGGAAAACCACAAACCTTTCTGGGCTACCAAATCTAGCCCCACACTACCAGAGACAATACCAGACAATCCTTCCTATAATCAAATCTGGTCCTGAAGGTAAGTTCATTTTACTTGCTCCCATAACTTCTCTCTGCAGATAATTAGAAACATATTTCTCATTTTTAATTTCCCTCTTTTCATAGCAAAAATTTATGCAGTAGATTTATTAGCAGGTTAAAGCAAAGAGCAATGGCAAGTTAAATATGGTTATTTGCACTGAAACAGAGCAATAAGGCCTCAGAGGATTTGTCCAGTTACCTGAAGTGACAGCTGGACATTAAAAGCTGTGCTCACTTGAGTCTTATTCTGCACCGTTAAGAGATAATGAGTAACATCTTTAAAATCATCTAAGGATCTTTCATCAATGTGTCCAGCAATATTTATAGAAACCAAAAACTTCTCCCTGAAGATAATGAAATATGAAGAAATCCACTCTGGAAGAGTTAATGTATTATAAAGGCTGTTAAATGCTTTGCTTGCATTTTTATATCATTACTAAAATTCTACTCTCTGAAGAAACTACTTGAAAGCAACACACTTCAGTATTCTGTTCTCTGGATGTAAACAAAATTAGACCTGCCAATCTTTGTGACCATAATACATTTTATTTACCACTTCTTTTATTTTTGCATTTTGGAATAAGCCATCCTCCTCTTGGTTCTTCCTACACAATTTCAAAGTGTCACAGCTTAATGTGAACAAACATGCCGAAAACAACCTCTACAAGAAGATTACTAAATGCCCAATTGCACTCTAAAAATTCATTTACAGGACTTCAGAAGACAGCAAGGTGCCACTTTATGGTCAAATTCCAAGCTGAGTTTGCAGAACAACTAGGCAGGGAAAAAAAGCATCATTTTTACTAACAAGGACTTACAATATGCAGAAGTCAAATGACAAACCTTGACATTGGCATTTTCACATTTCCAGACAGTAACACCAAGTAATTCAGATGGCAAACAAGAAGCTTCATGTATCAAAACCTGTGCCAATCCATGAGAAATGAAATTGTACAGCAGTAAGAAAAAGCCTGGCTGTCTGCAAACTGTTGAAACAAAAGAAGCATTGCTAAATCGATCATATTTGAACCTTCCTGGATGTAGATGAATCCAGAAGCCAAAAAGAGTCTTGGCCTGGCTACTAAATTTAAGCATAATCACGACTTGGTGGCACAAAATCATAGATTAGGATGCCATTACAGCATGCCAACTACTCCCTCGCTGCACCTGCACTGGCACCTGGGCAAGACCCAGACACTGTAAACAACGCCACACTTTGGTCTCCTGGTTCACTCAGCCAGGACATTTTGAGAAAGTTTTGATAGCCACAATCGTTTTATTCCATTTTATTCTCACTACTTGGGATATACATCCTTCAGCTGACTCATTTTTTAAATCACTTCAGTACTTAAACTGTCACACTTGACGCATAATCTGACACCACAGAGTCATAGTTTGAATATTTCAGTTCTATTACTTTTAATTCTGTACCAGTTAATCATATTTTATTTAAAGGTAAAATGTTAATCTTCTGATGTTAAAAATCATCATACGTTACCTTTTTATGGCCGCATATTAAAATAAGGATACTTGCCAATTACCTAGTCTTCTTTTCAGGATTTAAATGAGACATTGACAAGAGGTCAGCTCAGACTCTCCGCAGTACAACAGTCTGCTCTGAATGCCAGAGGTGCTCTCTTTAAATTTCCCAATACTTCACAGCAGAAATTAGCACAGCTCACCAATTTGCTACTCTACATTGGTGCGTCCGTATTTTATTCCTGAGTAAAAGGTGTACCAAAAAGCACCTGCCTCCAAATTGTTTGCTATAAAACAGTTGCATGCCCTATTGCAAGCTCAAAACTCTGACAGAAATCCTTCAAAAATACTATGGTCATCTCTGAGACAATACAAGCAAATTTTTTATTGTTGTTTTAATATTGCTACTTCTCATGACTAAAAACACATCTCTACACACACCACCAGAATGAGGTCTTAGACTGCAAGCATTTCCCAGCAGGGGTTTTTGTCTCCATATCTGTCTGCAAAGCAACTAGCAAATTGTTAATCATCTATAATTAACGACACCACAAGCCCAGAACCCATGAGAGTACATCTCCAGTTTGCTCACATGGCCCTTTACGCATAAAATACGCCTTTTCATTTCACTCCAAGTACTTTTTTCTACTTGGGTGCCACCTTCCAACCTCTTCTAAGACATGACCAAGACAGGTATTCTTCAATGTGCATTTTTATGTATAAAACAATGAAAATGGCAAACCTGTGTAATATACTTCTCTCAGTCTTTTCCTTGACCCTAAACTTTTTGGTTTTATTTAAAATTTTCAGAGTGCGTCCATGAAATGCCATAACTGAGCAACATGCATACTTTTAACCTTCACGTCACACAAAGGCCAGCAAGAAGTACTACAAATTTTTAAATAGGTAAGTAGGCGAGAAAACAGCAGAATTGCCCAACGCCACATCTGGTAAGTCAGGGAAAAGGAGAGAACTGAGCTGGAGAGCCACTGGATTTCCAGGCTCATTCACATGGGTCATGTCTGGCTCATAAGCAACACCCTCTGTATCTTAATAGTTACTTTTTCCTGTGACCTCAACTGCATACTGCAGGTTGCACTCACCTGCTCTACCTTTAGCACTCTTCTTGCAACAGCAAGCAAGTCATCCTGAGATAAAGTTCATACAGAACCAGACGCAACGTATGTATTTCATTTTCAAATGGAAGAAAAGCAGGGTGGTTTTGGTGGTGATGCTGATTATATTTATTTATTTTAATTCCATCATATCCACATTCAAATCTACAATTATTAGCAATGTTGCTCAGGTTTTTGATGCTCTGCTTTCAGTGCTGACTTCAGTACAAGTATTCAAGTTTTTATGTATTTTTTTAAGAAGTCAACACTGTTCATACAAAAACTACCATCCACACTTAGCTGGCAAGAGCTCATGTACCTCTGCCTATCTGCAAAATGAAAAAAATGTTTTAAGTGTAAAACTAAAAACCTGACAATGTACAACTCGAAATGCACTTCTGCTGACAGTCTAGCAGGTGAAATTGCTCCCTCCTTAAACCTTTACAGCGATGCTCTGCTGCCAGGCAAGCCAATCCATGGACCACTGTCTGACCAGGCAGCTTGCTCTGTGAGGCTCTATGCGTTACACAGGTGGCAAGCTCAAGGCTACAATTTTTATTTTAACATAATTGCCCTGAATTTTAGAAGACCCTTCCTCCTTCAGGCAGAGGACAGTCTCCCACCATTCATGATGAAGGTATCTGTTATTACAACATTTGGAAGTGACTAACAGGGGTGAAAGCTAAGTTTCATTTCTTACAGAGTCTTTAGAATGAAACAAACTATATCTAAAAAGTGCAGATATGCTTTTTTATTTCTTTTTCAGTTCAGGGGAGGGGGGAGGGAAAAGCATCACTGATTTGTATATTAAAGTGCAAGCATCTGTCCTACTGATGACATTCTAGGGAAGCACATTAGCATAAAATTTAACGATGTCAAATAAGTGGATGTGAAATAGGGACTGCGTAAAGACACTATTTCCAAGCCTGACAGAAACATCACTGTTTAGAAATGCAAATGATACCATTATGTTCAATAATTATATGAAAATATGAACAGTTCAGCATGTTTTCCAGCCCTGATGGCGGTTAATGGGATGTACGCTTATGTAAATAACTACTATTAAAGCTAATGCTGAAAAAAACTAATAAATTCATACTAAAGCAACTGATTTAGTACGCTTTTAAACCCCAGCAGTGCTCACTTATTAGAAAGGAGTGCATTCTTATGTTTAGAACTCATTACTGTTACAAGTCACTGCAACTCCATCAATTACCATGCATTAATGAAAATGGGACACATACAAAAAAAAATTATTGCCTCTCAGCAGTTTTCTTTAAAGACAAAATATAGGGGTATTACCATCACTGGGCCTTGAGGGGAACTTATCAGCAACATAATCCTTATTACTACAACTGTACTCCCTGTGCTATAAACCCTGGGGTATTTTTTGTCCCAAGAAGGGGATGACCTTTATGCAAATCTCTTGCCGTAAGTGCAATGAAAGTGACCATATTGCCATCAGTAAAAGCTTACCATTTCCACAGCTAAAAACGCATTTAAATAAACACATACATACTAGAACCTGAACTGAAAACTGTAAATGTGAAATGAAAAATGACAACTCCTGAAACTAGACTAAAGAAGGTGTAATGCCAACAGAACTAAGGAAAAAAGGTAACAGTATTCAATGAAGTTCTTGGATCCAGATAAATTCCATCCAGTTTTATACTTACACTTTTAATAACCTCCTAGAGAGCCACGGAATTAAGACTTTAAGGATGCTATTCATTCCTCTTTGGATGTTTTCTCCAGTTCCTCAGCATTACTCCAAATTCTTAGCCCTGGTTAAACATCACAACTGATAGAGGAAACAAAACCCAGAGTGCTGTTATAGTAATGAATTCCTAAAGAAATTAAAAGCTGAGATTTACTGAATGTCTATAACTCTACAACTAACCCACTTTCATTTTCTAAGTAGTCTGTGGAAATGAGATATTAGTGTAACATCCACTAGATCCTAAGAAGTTTAGCAAGGCTAAAAATGCATTTATATTAGTTTGCATTGACTGGCAATTTAAAATTAAGGACAGATTTGAGCAACCTTACAAGAGACTATGGACAAAGAACTGATGCCAAATGGAGAGGATTAATGTAGGATAGTTACCTGTCCAGTCTCAACTACGGTAAAAAAGATGGCATTTTGCTATGGGGAGACACAGACTTGCAATTCTCAACTACAAAAGCAATGTCACTAAGGACCATGAAATCCCACATCAACAGAAAGGCGTTAAGAAACAGATGCAGTTTTCATCATGCTTGAACAGAGACAAAGTTCTTACAGGCCAATGTCCACTGTAAAAGCCGATGTTAAATTAATGCCCTGCTTAAGCGCAATGCACCCCCCACAGCACAAGGCAAAAATAAAGCCTATCCCAGCCAGAAATATTTCCAATCTAAAAGCAGGCAACAAAACAAGGCTTTCAGAGGGCCAGCAGCTCACAGAATACAACAGCAAACACATGATGACAGTCACTGTGACAAATGTTTGATGGGAGAGAGATGGAAGAAAAAAACCCCACAAAACTATCTGATTGCTTTCACTAAATCTCTGTTGAAAGAGAGGTATGAAGTGTTTTGCTATCTAGACCATTAAAACTATTTCATGAGTGAAGGCCACTCTAAAAACAGTAAGACAAATTTGCTACTGATTAATAATAAAGCCATTCATTTTATTCTTCAAATCTAAAGTAATTACAAGCCAGAGCATGGCAAATGGATTTAGAAGAAGCCATTACGTCAGAAGAATCCTTTAAAGAAGAACAGTAATTTAAAAGACTGAATAATGAACTCTCCTGAACAACAATTATTATGAGATTGATTTATTGAAAGTGTACTTAATTATGCAAGAAATGTTTAAACTTTCCAAAATAGTGCAGGAAGACAGAGAAACCAATAGCAGAGTCAGCCCTACGTCCTCATTATAGTTGAGAAGCTGAAGCAGATGGAGAATTCGTTTAGTTTAGAAGGATAAAGTACATCAATTTCTCTGAATCCACGTTTCTAGTCAATTTGTTACAGTACCAGCTTCAACAATTAATGATCTCATTTTCCCATTTGTGCCTCCTTTTAAAAGATCTCAGTCTTTGTTTCCAAATGAGCCAAATGTCATAAAGAAAAAATTTAACTCCAACATCACTCTGAAAGCTCACATGCCTAAAGCCAAATGTTTCAGCAATAACCACAGAACCAGGGGTCAAATTCAGCCAGGTAAGTAGCCTGGTCAGTTCAAGTACCTGGAAAAAGCAAGATGATCTGTCTTTCACCTGAAGACACTTAAACTGACCAGCCTGACTCCTACAGAGAATTTTTTTTTTAACTTGAACTACTTCACTTTTTTTTTTCTTAAAATACCTGATATTGATATATGAGATTGCCATGGCTGAGGGTGCATTTCCAATGACAGGTGTCTCCTGTTTAGTTTAGACAAGGGCATCCCATCATCATATCCAGTTCTGACATGCCCACTACACAGTTAATATAGGTAATATCACAAATCTGTGTTTCGGAAACCCAGAGCTAGGAGACACGCTGTCTGAGAAGCATATAGCTACCCATGGGTATCAACAATCTGGCAGAGCAGAACTCCGGATCTTTCTCAGTTTCAAAATCATCAAGTCTCTAGTACCAGATACAGATCATCACAGTGTAAAAACATTATGAAATATGGGAGATGAGAGAATGCTACTGGCCCTCAACACTCACCTCAGGGAAACTCCAAACTTCTATACAAGAGCTGTTGGGTGGGAACATCTCTTTAGTCAGACACACACAGAACACCATTCCACCCTAGGTATAAAACACAGAGCAAATCGGCTTCTCCCATTCCACAGCTGTATTTCTATGCCGACAGTACCATCTCACTGACAATCCTGCACCGCTAAGTGCAGAGTTTGAGGGCAAAAAGTCTGTCCAGCTCATATTCTATAGAGACTGTTGCTGACTCTTAGATGCTGCCTGCTGATTCTGGGCATTTTCATGACATGGACATTGTGGCTAGATTGGGCTCTAAGGCACTAACTAGGATTAAGCACAGAAAGCTTCAAATGAATCTCCAGCCATTGATCCATTTGAACACTCAGCATTACAGTATGTTTCACCTTGTTTTAGTTTAAAAGTTCATGAAAAATTCAAAATATCTTATTTACCCAATAGTCCTTGACTGATTCTTCTACATTTAAGTTCGTAAATACATACATTATTTAGCCAATACTGCAGTTACAGAATAGCATATAAATATTCAGGGACTTTTTAATAAGTGCAGCTTTTTTTCAGTAGACCACAATGGTTGCTTAGAAACATTTACTAGTAGGATACCTGAAATAAGAGTAAGAGAAACACCTCCAAAGAGTGAAGTAGTTGGATAAAATGGAAGAAAGGAGCAAAACACTAATTTTTCATTCTCCTCACACACCTTCAAACAAATTATGATGCACAAGAAGATATATAGTATGCATTCACATATGAAAAATAGAAAGGGGAAAAACATAAAGTGATAAGCTGAGGGAGCCAAGTTAAGAAATAAAAGAAAAATAATGACCGTCATTTCAGACCCTCAGTTCATAACTTGTCAGAAACTATACCATCAGGAACAGACTTAGCAAAAGTTAATCTCCAAAATTGTTACTGAGTTTTAAATAAATAGCCCGACTTTCAAAAGCACAAGCTTCCTGCAAATGGCAAATTTGCCTCTATATGGAAATTTTCTTCTTGCCTTTTTTTTGGGGAGGGGGAGGAGATGGCTGGGGGGGAGCACAGCAAGGCAGGGCCCCATTTTCATCTATACATGGCTTAACGCCAGTGTTCATGTCCATGCCCCACCTCCCCCGACACTGTGCTGTCATTTTGAGTGCAGACTGTCCCCTTGCCAACAGCAGCATCTGGGAGGCAAACACATGGCCACAGCCTTTCTCTGCAAGACTGCCTTTGTTCCCTCACCTGTGATGACAACTTGGTGGGTACAATGAAAAAAGGAAAGGAAGCAGAACAGCTGATATTTTCAGAAGATCGAATTTAACATCATAGAGAAAATAAGGCAGCAAGTAAATTCTTTACTCTGATACCTCCTTTTCTACCATTTTGTTCTTTGCATTAAGCAAGTCAGCAACTCTTTTTCTTCTGAAAAATACTACTAATTTTACATTAACACAGTAAGATAGGAAAAGGAGAAAATATGTAAGTGGCCCTAATTTATGTATGCAAGACTAATGTAATGAACAGTACTATGGCAAAACTAAAAGCATTTTATTAAAGTCTCTAGATAATGCTTATAAAGCTCATTATTCTTCCAGCAAATTAATATTCTATGTCTCACTAACACTATAAGCAAATGAACTGTTTTAGTTAAACTAATATTCATGTTAACTGCATGCAAAACCAACTAATTAAATAGTTCTGTAATATTAAGGACACATGTAAACAGAGTCTGTGATCAATTTTAAGACTAACCAAGTAAATCATACAGGATTTGTTGTGCGAATTTGGCTGGGTCTTCACAAGCTGGTCTCCTGGAAGGTGTCCCTGTCCAGGGGGTGGACCTAGATGATATTTCAGGGTCAAATGATTTTGTAAGTCTATGTTCACTCAGAAAATAATTCCAACAAAAAGCTTAAGTAACCCAGCTTAAGTTTATATCCTAAATACAAACCAAAACAGCAGTATAGTACAGCTAATTAATTTAAATCTACAAAAAGAAAAAAGTTCATAATAAACAGAATCTCTTCTTCCCTTCATTTGCCTATTCTTTGTCTATATAATAATAACTTAAGCAGAGCTTAGAATTCAATAACCAATTTTTAATTTTTTTTGAAGAAGTTTCCTCTTCACCTATTAATAAATCTTCACAGAAATGTTAAGGCTGCTTTTTCTTCTTCATTCATGCAACACCATCAAATTTACATGAAAAAAAAAATCCCTAATGGTGACAACAAGAAAAGCTAAAGACCACAACCTAATTTCTTTGAGCTATGAAATATCAGTAGTATTTGTTTCTTAATAATCTCATTATAATTTTTTTCCTAAGACGTATATCATGACAGTATTGGGGCATCTTACAAAGGATATTTTCCTGATTGTTAAATTAAATTGTATTTGGGACCTAAATTAATAATAGGTGCCTGAAAATATGTCAGGGGAAAAAAAAAAGCCAGAAGGTTTTCTATCAGCAGCTCCTAGCAAAAGTGGAAAAAGAAGCAGCACAAGTAGTCTAAGTGCATAACATGGTGCACACGGCTCATCCCTTACTGTGAAAATGCAAATAAAGTAACACAAATAAGAACAAGGAAGTTGCAAGTCACACACTCCAAAGCCAATGCCAGAATTTAGACTGCCACTAGAAGCAGTTTAGCCACCATACAGCAGCAAAGAGAACACAAATACCAAGAGTGGACGCTGTAGAAGACTCCAAAGGAGGTTACGTAAGGCAATTCTCCTCACATGAGCTTAGTCCCAAATTCTGTTTCAAAAGTTCCAAGAGTGCTTGAATACCCTAAACAGACACACCCCTGCCTGCATCAGCTGTCTTAAAATTGTCTGACTGATCCTACGTCACCTGCCACCATCCCGGCTCTTATTAACCCTGACATTAACCCAAACATTCCTGAACCCATCAGTCACAGGCTTTTGTTGCTTTCACATGAGTCATGTCCAGCTCAACCTCCTTTTCCAAATCTTTCCTTACAAACAGGTTCTAGATCTCACTTTCCCAATACACACTCTATTTACATTTTTCCCCTTTATCTTTTACGTAAACTTCACTTTCAGAAAGTGATGGTTTTTTTCCCCACACTTTCTCATCTTCGCAGTTGTAAGATGCTTTCATTCTGGAGGGCATCAAAAGAGTGGGAGCAGCTGTTACTGGATTATGCAGTTCAGCCCAATTGGGCAAATTTTAGTAAGAACAGCAAGAGATGTCATCCTAGCATGCATACCTTAACACCACGAAGTGCCACATCTCCTAAGAACAGCAGCAGTTCTTAGGAGTTCTTTTCAGTTTATTATAAGCAAAGGAGTTTATTATAAGCAAATAATAACAAAGTTTTGATCCTCTTTTGGTTTTGGAAGACTTTGTTTGAAACACTTTGGATCAAGTTTCTTTTGAAATGAATCTGAAGTGTAAATGTCACGAGACCAAGCGAAGCCAAAATATCTACTTTTGACCAAATTATAAGATAATATAATACGCCTAAATACTGCTTTAGGAATAAGGTGTAGACCAGCTGACTACTTGAAACGCCTAATTTTCCTTAATTCTGTGAGACTAAGTATTTGGCAACCCTGACAATAGGCTGGACTATTTATGGTTGACAGCATGCTCATCACTGTTGTTCTCTATTAACAGCACGCCCTAGTACTAAGTACTCAATTTTCAAAGTTTCAACTGCTAAGGAAGGGTAGAATTGACTCCTAAATTCTGCATGAAATTTTAGTTGTTGTTCCCTACCCAGACAGCACTGAGAAGTTCCAAAGCAAATGTGAGCTTGGGCTGCAGACAGAAACTGGTTTTCAAATACTGCTAAGTTACTCACAGTTTTGTAGTGAGATCACTGCATACCACCCATTTCCCTACCCTCAAAGCTTCTGTCATAATTCTTCCAGCAACAAATCTGAACAGAGCAGGTCCTCACAGCTTCTCAGGGGAAAAAAAACAACCACAACACAGTAAGGATGGATTTTCCTCAAAGTAGAGGTTTCAAGCACCAAACAATATTTCTCCTGCAAGAATATCAAGGGAAAAAGACAAAACAACAAAATACATGTTGCTGAAAAAACTCCGACACAATCCCCATGCTAAGTGAACTAAACCCCTACCAAGTTGAAATTGCACTTTGCTGGATAGCTGCAGTTGTATCAGAAGCACCAATTTATTACTGCAGGGTAGTTTTAAGCACTGCGGTAAAAGAAGTAATTTTACAGAGAACAAATTAGCTATGCAGAGGGAAAAACAAAGGTAAAATTGATTTTAACATACTTGATGATTTTTTCTTACAGTATTATATCCCTGATATCTTATTTGCAAGTGGACACTACGATCCAGAAGAACTTAAAGAATTTCAAGTTGCTGTACTTGAAACAGCCATAATCTGTATTCAGCCACAGCAAGTAATTTCTACTATTCCTTGTCTCTGCAACAAGCTTTAAAAAATTAAGCGATCAGAGTTACACTGAAGATCTTGAATCATTCATGTATGATAGGCAAGTATTGCAGTAGTTAAAATTACATTGTTTTAAATTATAACCTCGTTTTATATATCTAGGTTTTACAGAGTTTTATGAAGTGTAAAATTGCATGCATTAACCTTCTGCCATGGCCACCAGACTTCTGGAATAGTATTCATGCTTGTGCAATCTATTTCTGGTAAAGAAAAAAAAAAATAAAGGGAAAAAACCCCAAACAATAAAACAAGCAAGCATGTCTACTTTCCAGTAGCCAAATAAACTTCATATGAATTAGTGAAAGCTTTGTGCGGATAAATTACAAAAAAATTTGGGAACATGCATTCCACCCACATTCATGAGATCACTGAATACACAAGATGTAACACAGAACAAAATACTGGCTCCCATGAAATCAATGTCAAAGAGTTGTTGTCACATGTAATGGCTCTTGAAATACCTCAGATGTAATATTTTCCAGTAACTGTTCATGGCCAGCTAAATTTGTTGATAAATATATTACGTAGTACAAAGAGACAAAATTCCTCCTAAAAAAATAAGTCCCACTGGGCTACAAGGGATCTTCTAGGCCATCAGGGGCAATGCCCTGCTGAGAGACCACACATCACTGAATGCCTTTCCTAAGCAACTTTCATCATAAGGAAAGCACTGTTTTTGTTAAGCCTCCCAGTGCCAAACTGTGAAATAGGATTGCCTGAATTTTCAAGAACCCTCCTCTAAATTCATGTTTAAATTTCTGAATTATCATTTTCAACACTAGTCTATAGCCTGAAACAGCCTCTTTCTGTCACTAACTTCATTTTTAACTTGAACATGGGATGGCTCAGGACTGAAAACAGTACTGCACACTGGGCTCCATCGTGCTTTTTAAAACAGCATTACTACGCTCCCTGTTGGAAATGCAGCTGCCAATGAATCACACACTGTTTGCTTTTGCTGTAGTTGCAGCCCTGTCTGTTCCCTATCCCACTGTAGCCAATCCTTAGCCCTCTGAGAAATTTAACAACAAAGCATCAATATCAATATCGGAGATTTGGAAGAGAAATTAACAAGAAATTAACAATTGTAAAGGTCTGTCACACCACAGAAAGAAAAACTGCAGTTCCTGCAATAGTGACCTCGGATGTGATATTCCAGGACTGGGACTAAGCCTATGCATCTTAAAGAAATGCAAGTCACAGTCTGCAAGAAAAGAGAAACTGCTAGCTGTTTTATAAACAAACCAACAAACCCCACACCAAACAAAAAGTCTAAGCTCGCTAAACCTCCTAGTACATATATTTAGTTTTTATGCATTTAGTGTAGATTCTCTTTCCCTGGACATGGAGAGAAATGGAATACCATGCAAGTTTTAGACCTAAATTACGACCACCTAACAGAATTAATTAAAAAAAAATAAAAATCTATAATCATATTTTAATGTGTAAATTCCTTATTGTCATTTTTAGTTGACAAATATCTATTTCATAGCAAAACAACATCATAGGAACAGCTGGATGGCAGTTTTAAGCTCAAATGAACCAGTGTCACATGCTGACAAGTCATCTCTCTGATTGCTTTTGAATGGCAGCACAAGCAGATTTATTTTATGCTACATAGAATTATAGAACAATTATTTCTCTGTACTTCACTTTTTATTTCAGTGAGCCATTGCACGCATTTTTAAAGGATATCTTCCCTTTCCTTGATGATAAGTTCATTCTGCTCCTCTAGTTGTCTGATCTTCTTCTCAAATGACTCCTGTTCAGCTTTCAGCCGTTCTTCTGTCACTTCTTTTTCTTCACTTACCCTGAAAAGAATTTGAGAAAAATAAAATATATGCCCATAACCACAGTGCCTGACTTCCAACTCCTCCACCACTTTGCAGGTAAATGGATAACATCTTCTCCACCCTTAAGCAGGTTAGGTCCTCACAATGTTTATTTCAACATATTACACAGGAAGATACGTAGACTTTATGCAACACATCTTTTTTTTTCCAAAAACAGTGGTCTCAGTAGAGTACATGCATATTAATGGACAGCATGGAAGAACAAAGCAAGGACCTGAACCCCACAATCAGGTTTTTCCAGTCCGATTCCCTCCAGCCATAATGAAAATTCACTGGGATACTTACAAACTTAGGACATGAAGACAGAAAACTCAGATGGGAGAGTTTAGCTGACATGACAGGAAGAAAATTCTGGAAAACTTTTCTGTTTCTTAATCTATAAACTAATCCTTTCACCTTTACTGGCCAAATACAAGTCTAGGAAAGAATCATTTTTCTTGTTAGCTTTCTCCAAACAAAACAGTTTGTCCTTCTCTGAGGATTTTCAAATATCAAGCTGCAGGAGTAAATTTTCCTTTCTGTCTGGGGCATGGCACCCTGTATCTTGCTGCTCAGTGCAAATAATTGGATAAAGATTAAAAAATGACAATGTGAGAAAGGCTTACAATGATCATTTATTCGGCACCTCAAGAGCAGGCTGTAAAAACAATTATTCTGGTATCACATAGGCAAGAAGATCATTATGCACAGATGATCCTGTAACTATGCTAAAAAACGTGGCTTGGAAATCATGGTTCTATAAAAGCTCCACAAAAATATTAAGTAATGAGCTTAGACTAATAAATATTATTGCTCTGCACTTAGGTGATTTCTGTTGCTGAAGGCTCTTAAAGTTCAGTCTTTTATGATGATGAAACAGCTGCCACAACACAGGTGACAGGAGACCAAAGCAATACAACTTTTAGAAAACTCCAATTTTAACTTCCTTTAAGTGGAACAATCTTATAGGGAGAGGAAAGAGGAGGGGGGAAAAGAAAGAAATATATATATATATATATAAGTATTAGACTAAGCCTTCCACTTGTCCCATCAGACTCATATTCCCAACAGAATGTTTCATTCAAGGACTGAGCCATACATTCGATATCATGGTTTCCCTTAAGAGGGCACAGATTTGTTTTCATCTTGCCGTGGAAAAGTCATAAATACCACAACTGGGTCACTCCCCTGGGGTGAACTATAGACAAGCAGTATTCCCCAACTACAAGATCAACCCACAGCCCTTCCCATATCAGCTCAAGCAGACTGCATGAAGTTAGGAAGAATAATACTGAAACTCACACTTTTTCTCTACAAACCTAGAGGGAGACAAACAACAGATATCATATAGTCAAATTCTTTAAATTAGGGCAGTTTGAAAGCTTGGATCAAACTATTAATTGCCAAGTTTCTAAAGTACAGGAACAAAAAGATGCAGATGTAGTGTAAAAGCATTCTAATAGCCAAATGCGCAAGGTCTCACTTACAACCTTGGGCGTGGCCTGGGAAGGTGTGATGAGTTCAACCTGTTCCTAGGCCCCTTCCCCTCCACTCACAGGCTGTCAACAAGGTTGTGCACATAGCATTAAAGAAACGTGGTAAAGAGAACCACCTGTATCAACTCTGGACCCACAACAACGCCTCTGCATTCCTTAGCTAAGCAGGCAACAAACTTTTGAAGAATATCCATCACACATCCTTGCAGCCACAGTACATTTGCCACTGGCTGCAGGCAGAGCCTTTCACATCTTCCCATGGCCCGTTTATTTCCTCTGAGTCCAGTGCAACCACCTAAATGACTACAGCACGCATGACCTTCCTTCACATAATCAGTGAAAGATGCAAAAACAAAAACAGTCAATTAGAAAACCACAATGAAGACCGCAATGACCATATGGATGAAAGACAGTAAGGGAACAAGAGCAGGACAGGGAACTGGAAAGGAAAGAGAACAAGTACAGTCTCCAGGATACTATGAAAGGAAGGAAGCTTGCTCAGCAACCTGAAGGAGTGATGCTGCATGAGAAAAAGGTTTGGGGCAACAAACGCTGGGCCATGCTGGCACCCAATAACACTAAAGCTGAACAACAGTATAAGAAAAAAGGGTATGAAAGAACAGAGCACTAGAGAAATCAGACTAAACCTAGCAGGCTTTACTCATCTCTAGATTCTGTGATTTGTTGCTTGTATCAGTGTGCATCACATTCACGTGCTGTGTTTGTATTTAACACAGATCACAGCAAGCTGTCACACTCCCAGACACATGAATATATTGTGCCACATATCTTGTGCAGTAAATGACTGAGAACAGTAAGTGATCTTAGAAGAAATGTGGCAGTATGTGTTTATGTATCACAAAGCAGGAGACAGCCCATAAAGGGCAGGCGAAACACAAAAGACGGTTACTCACAGGAGGTGGCAAAAGGAAGTTAGAGAAAAGGAATACACGAATGTCATCAGATTATGCTGGATTTATGTCACTTCCTATAAATAGCTCAGTGAGAGGTTTTTCATATACTTATTTCTTTGCCTTCTGGCAGTAAAGAACAGATGATTTTTAGCAGAACTATGGAGGACTTCACTGATGCTGCACAAAAACATTACAAGGCTCATGTAATACTCCTCAAAAGTATTTTCACCCTCTGTTCACCCACTTGGGTCAGAAAAGAGCAGTGAAAAAACGAAGGCACTACAAAGGGCACAACTGTTCCACTGAGCAACATGCTGGAGTCCAGCTCCAATGTTCTTGCTTCCAGGACCAAACAGAGGACTGACAGCTGAGAGTAAAGACGATGAATCAGTGGAACTATTCCTTCCATTTAGTGCCTGCAACATTTTCTTGCATGCAATTCACATTCACCTACCTTGTGCCATAGGACATCCATCATCTTTGTTCAAGATTTGTTTTAAATCCAACAGTTCAAAGCCTACATAATTCTAGATGCATTTAAATAAATGTTTTATTTTACAGGTGCCTCTTTAGGAAAATAAAAACTCATAATGCAAATATATTGACAAAAAGCCCTCCTAGGACATCAGCCTTAGGGTTAAAATTAATTCCTAGTTCACCAGTTCCAATTATTACTGTGTGGTCCCAAGTCCACTGCTGATACTAGTATTTCTGCCTGATCTAAAGAAGGAATTGATCAAGGAGTTTGCTGATGACACTGACTCATTCCACTGAGTGAGCAGGACTGATGCTCTCCAGGTGGAATTTTTGAAGCACTGCACAAGTCAACAGCACTTCAACTTTTATTTGTTTAATGAAAAACTGACATGTACAAAAAGAGCCNTTGTTTGGTCCTTTTGTTGTTTTTTTTCTCTCTCAAGCTCAGTTTAAAGACACAGAAAAGGCACAAAATTAATTGTTTGGCATAAAGCCGTGATAGGGGATATACATGATGGAGTCACCCCAAGACACATGATAATACTCATTTCAGCACTACACTAGGGACAGAACTCAGCCCTTTCTGACTGAAAGCAGAGTTGAGAAAGCAAATTAAAGACAGTGTCTTCTATTTTTTAAAATCTTAAAAAATGAGCTTTTACCAAGAGAAATCTGAATTGCATTAAGGACATTGCAGCTCAGCTAGTTAAGACAGAAGACAAACTAAACAAGAAATAGAGATATAGACACTGAAAATCTCACTGATCAGTCCTACACTCCTTGGGAACATTTATCTTTTCGTAAACACCGATCTGGTAACTGGCCAGCAACGATGAAAATAGTTTGGTGACCATTCCTGAAAACTACAAGTTTTAAATTGCAAGCAAAGAATGGCATCTGAAACATGCAAGACCACCATGGGAGAAAAAAAAAAGTAAATCAAGCAAGGGCCAAGATAAGACCACCATTCAAAGCCCAGATGACACAGATGTCACAGAATGAAACCAGATATTCCAACTGAAGAAGCACTCCAAAGAGAAAGAAACGGAATTTTTGTCCAAGGATCAGCGTTCACAAATCTGAGCAATTTTACTCAAGTATCATGTGCCGTTTGTACACATTAGAAAAAAATAACAAAAAAAAGCTATGGGCCTAAAACCTAATTGAAATTGCTACACAATGGATAAATTTCATGATATGCAACCTGCAAAATACAGAACTAGATTTCACAGCATGAATTTATAGCTACAAATGACTTCTTAAGCACAGAAGGTAAGTGTGATTGGTGATGCAATAATCCTGGGCATGCTTTACCTATCAACACAAAGTAATTTCCAGACAAGCTTAGGGATATCTCATTTGCAGTCTCAGTGCCTGACCAATTAAGAAAACTGCAGCACAAAATTGCTTCTAAAGTAACACACAAAAAAAGAGAAAAGATTTTGATGTTAAAGCCAGGTAACAATTTGGTTAAATACGAAGTAGTGTAACTCAGGAGAGAAGGCAACCCAAGAGGCCAAACACACAAGATTTGTAATACAAACCACATGCAAGTTTTCTTTCAAAGATCTTAAGAACTGGAAGAAAAAACAGATATACAGATACACATATGATAATAGCTTTACTGAAACCTCTGCAATGGTTTCCAGTTCTGTAACCAAATTAACGTTCTGTTTTGATGCCCATTTTCACTGTTTGTTAGAAAATTTCAATTTTAGTTGATCAATTTCAACTTCATATCAAAGACAGTAGAAAAGACTAGTATACCAAACTGTTAGCACTCTACAAAGGGCTTAGGAATCCAAGGTCCTGGGAAGAGGGAAGCATTTTCTCAAAAAGGGATAAAGGGCTGTCTGAAGGCTGTTCTAGTAGCTGCCAGTTACAAGTCGTTCTGGGCATGCCAGTGATCTTGACCAGAAAAAACACTAATATAATAGCAAAAACCATCTTGTCTCTCATTTGGAAAGGGAAATCACTCCCTCCCATGGGTGCGTAAGGGCATTATGATACCTTTCTACCTAAATTACTTTTGAAGATTTGTTTGCAAAGACAATAGGAAGCCAGCTTTCTCCATGTTTATCTTATTCAAAGAAAGAAAGAATGCAAAATAGTTAGATACCAATTTTCGCTGCTAAAAGCAAAAATTAAAGTTTCATGAACCATTCTACATCACTTAGTCAATGCCTCTGCTCACTCAAAAGGCAAATTTCATATGTGAGCTGTACAGGCATCTGTGATCAGGGGAGAAGTATTTATGATGTACCTTCCATACTAGGAGCCCCAAAGTCACAGAACTATGGCTATATATCAGTTAGGAGTGAAGTGAATGCTTGCAAGCACACACACATTCACTCTCTCTGCTAAGGAGTTATGATCCTCTCCATTCAGCCAAACGCCAAGACAGAGAGAGCTCTCGAAATCTGCGTATCACTTAAAGTATTTCACTCCAGAATACTTCATAATCATTCTCAGTGTGGTGTCTAGCACGTCCTTAATGTTCAACAGTCCACTGGTTACGTCCCAGCGGGCCCTGCACTGCTCCTTCTCAGAAGAGGCTAATGTGTCCTGACACTGGCAGTGACTATGAGCACAAGAATCTTTCTGTGTCTTCACCATGTCACCGCTCATTTCATTACATAAGCTGATGACTGCTTCAGGAGCAGCCTGCAGGAATAAAAGCTCAGAGAGAGTCTTCTTTGCCTCTTTTGAAAGGACTTGCTCATAGGGAGAGATTAAATTTGTTCTAACTGTGCCACTTCACCACCAAGCCAAGAGGACCTTACTGAAAACATGAAGGTGCCACGCTGGTTGTCTTTGAAAATAATGACTGATCACATTCAAGAATCCCCCATTCACTCACAAAGGACTTTGGTATTCATGGGCATGACTCATTCTTCTCAGAAATTCCTCTACAAAAGCAATTTTAAAAGAATCTGCTGACACAATAAATTAAAAAGCTCAAATTTGCAACATTCGAGTATTTTAAACTTTGGCTCCAGTCTGCCACTCTCATTACACCTTAAAAGGATACTTTCAAAGAAAGGCAAGAAAATGGTGAGATTTACAGGTGGCAGCACAGATCAAAAACTACTATTATTTAGCCTAGAAAGGAGGATTAGAAAGGATACAACTGAGTCCTTTCTTTAGACCCCGTCTCAAAATCCAATTCCATAAAATTCTGAACAGCTAAGGTAATGTCAGCCACTGGAATCCCCAGCAGCAGATCTTTACAGCTCAGAAACTTTTTTTTTCTTCAGAGAAAATGATATTAATGTAGCCAGTATCAGAATTTACTCATACCAAGAGAAAGCCTGACACTTCAGCAAATTAACAAATGCACTGGGCACACATATCCTCAGTGTTCAAAAGTGCAGTGGGAATGAGAGTTGGAAGACAAGAAGTAAAAAATAGGAGGAGGAAGAAAAGTACAGGAGAGCTCACTCCTTCAGCAGTCACAGAAGTCAGGGAAAGACCACGACCCTGAACTGCTCAAGTAAGACCTGGCTGAAATTCAAGCCCCAGGAGTCTATCGTATTTTGCAACATGTTTCCACACAAACAGAATTTTACCACTTTACAAGAGCCTTCACACAGCTACTTACTGACCAATCTATTTCTGTTCACCATCCTGCAACAAATGTGCACAAATTAGCCTCAACTACCACTCATAAATTGTAGCAAAATAAGCAACAGTGAGGTACAGCCCAAGTGAGACCTTTATTATTCCAAGTATTCACTGCAGGACAGTGTTTCTGTAAAACTTCCAGCATTCTGCTGTTCCTTTTTCTTCTCCAAAGTAGCAAAGAATGTTCTACTGCTTGTAAAAACTCTCTATCACCGCACAACTAAGGATGAAAATTATGGAGAGTTTTAAAAAAGTGACGAGGTGAGCGGAATTAAAGTTCAACTTCCCTATTACTCTGCAAAGGACTTTTAATTACATCCAATAAAAATATGATTAGGTTTAAAAATAAAAGAGAACTAAGTATAAAATAATAGTGTTCCACTAATTTTACTTTTCAAAATTAATGTTGCTGCACCTTCTATTTTTCTTCAAAGAAATGTCAGGCAGAAATATCAAACTGTCCTCAGGGAAAAATCACAGCATCTGAGATTTAAGAAGAATCCCATGCTCGAATGAATTAGTGTACTACTATTCACTAGGGAGCCGTGTATTATGAGGAACAATGTAATAAAAGGCTTTTTTTAATATTAGAATATACCTCTATATATCAACAGTGGCAACAGTGTCCGAATAGCTCCAACATCTGACAATTTGTAACCAGGCTTCCCACCAATCTACTTTTTATGACAGTCTTAACTATACATTTTCTAACACAAGGCATGATAAAATAGAGTTGCAAGCATGAAGAACTTCAGAAATTACTAAAATACTGTATGGTAAGAAATCCTATATTAGTACAAATTATAAGCAGGTAAAATGGTTCACTGGATAAGAATAATCAGAGAGAAAATATTCCTAGCTGCGCCAGAGAGTTATTGCATGACCTTGAGCAAGTAAGTTAGTTCCTCTAATTTTCCAAATTTTCCTATATAAAATGAAAAAGGACAGTAATGCTTGCCAATTATGGCACAGACATAAGGGATCTATGTCAGAAATCATTTCATTATTACCAGAGAACCTACATTTTGTTCTAGAAAAATTTTGCCTGTAAAAATTCTAAGTATGTACACTAACTTTTAGCCCAAAGGACCTGGGATCATTTCACAAGACCTTTCCCACTGATGTGGCAAATCCTGCCAAAGGCCCATGTGCTCCTCCTCATTTTTACAGCCACTCTGTAAGAAACAGATTTCCAGAGATTCTGAGGTGTTAGGGACAGAGCAGGACAAAAATCTCCTCACTCTAATTGAACCTCTTTTTCATATCCTTTACCTCTGAGAATGTAACTAGCACTGGAACGAAACCTAGAAAAAGACTTTGGCCAAAGCTGAGAAACTTGCACTACTTCTGCCTCTCCTTTCACGGAATAGGTAGAACCTGAAGAAATTAAGGGAAGCAAGAAGTTTGGCTAGGTAAGTAAAAATTACACAGGCAAATCATTATCAATATGTTTCAGCCACAAGATCAGCAATGCACCTTTAATGTGGCCTTCCGTATAAAAGCTTACTCCTGACAAATAATAAACACTACAAAGTTTCATAGCAACAAAAAGTCATTTCGAAAAGCAGAATGTGTTTATTTATAGCACTTGATACACACAACAAACATAATCCTAGCCCTATCATTAGGTTATTACGGATGAACTACTGCTGGTCACAAAACTTTGGCCTTTGTTTTAAATATATATTTAGGGGCTGAGGAAGCAAGGAAAAACCAACCAGGATGCTTCATACCTCTTCCAGCAAGAAAAATTGCCTTGTGCAAATATTCAGGTTTTTAACACAGTTCTACATTGCTTGATGTTAATTAGAGAAACGACTCTCTTTAAACTTAATGCATTTTCAGGTGATGCTTCTTCTTACCTGGCAAGTTCTTTAATTAAGTTCGCAATGCGTCTCTTGTCCTCAGGACACAAATCCTTTAAAGAAGCACTCTTCATTCCTCCTTCATTAGTGCCCTGAAAATTTAAAGTTACATTTTAGAAAATACTGTTTAAAAGAAAACAAATATTTCATAAGCTATTAAAAACATTTCAAGACCTAATAATTAGAAGCTGAAAGTAGATCAATTCCAACTGGAAATAAAATTCATATTTTTTAAAACATAAGTACATTTCAGTGAAACAAATTACCAAATTGTGAAGAATTATTTTAAGAGATTTGTAATTCAAATGCAAGCTGCTAGCTTCAATACTAAAACATGCTGGGTAAAGTTTTAAGACATACACTATTCCTTGATTCATACTAGATAAAGAGGAGTAGGTTCTCATGACTTGGAAATCTAGTGCAGCAATATCCAAATCCAACTTCGAACTTTATCATAACGCAGGATCATAACACAGGGAGTAAAAAATAACAAAACATGCTGCCTCAGCATTTACTGCTGATTTATTATCAGCATTTGGCATTATTATGCCAAAGCATACAAAACAGCAAAATATTGTTAGTAGACAGCAAGTCCCTTATTTAATTTTTCTAATACACAGAAAAGCACACACACCTTCACACGTGGCTGCTGTTTGGTTTTAATGGCTTATTTGCCACTTTCGTAAATAATACTCGTCAAAAGAAGGGTGTAGCAGGCCTGAGCACTCCCGATCTTTCACGCATTCCCGGGAATGCACACAGAGAACCGCTGCACTTGCTACGTGTTCCCACCAGAGGACACTCTACTGCCCGGCATTCCAGACTTCGGCTGTTTTCAAGCAGGAAACGGTTCTAAACCGGTTTTATTCATCAAAGTTCCTGTGACCGGGTATTCAGTTCTGCAGTGCTAGTGGTAAGCACGAAATACGAACCCCAAGATAAAAGCAGCAATAAGAGCCATGATGTTCTGTCCAGGATTTTAGCAAGTTTCAGTATTTCCACCCAATCTGAAAGAGTTTCAGCTTATAGTTTTACAAACCTCCCCAAGAGCATGCAGTGCTTAACATCAGATAAAAGAATGCCACCAGATGCCCTGCAGTTTCGCCAAGTCAACACAATAGTGCACCAAAGAATACAAAGCCAACACTTGGCTTCTCTCCTCTCATTATCAGTAACAGCAGCTGATCTACACACACCAGAGAGGAAGTGACCCCTTTCCTTCTTAGCTAATTGCTTCTTAAACAGTGTCTTAAAAACAATTAAAGAAAAATGTCCACTACTAAAAGAAGTGATGTTTTCATACAGACTCATGTTATACTCGCCTGACCCTTCAGTATACTCCTATTTTAATTTCAATGTGTTTTTCTCAGAGGTGAAGGGAAAGGAATTTCACAACGCGAATTTCAGCACTTTTCAAGGGGCATTTGATTTCACAGTTTCCTTCCCAAACATATGTCACTTACAAATGAAGAGAGAATGTCTAACTTGACTGAATTCAACTAAACGTATGGTTGAAGGAATTTCATTTCCCGTGCTAAAAATGTGTGACTTTTTTTTTTAGCAGACAGATGATGGAGCTTCTTTAAGAAAAATGAAAAGTTACAGCTCTCAAAAAAGAGAATGAAGCTTGATCACATTAGTGAAGGAGACTGTAACAGAAGGTGTCTAAACCTGCTACCCAAACCGATGTACATACTGTCAGACAAACTCTGTGGAATGAAGAGGAAAATCAGTTTTTTCTATCACCCACAGCTATGCACAGACGGTACACAAGAAATTCTCAGAGGCAGACTTGTACCATAACACACATCAAAATGAAGTTGTGAAATAATGCAACAGCTAGACCATCAAAAGAAGAGGACAAAGAAGGTAGAGGCCAAGACTGTTTTATCTCCTTCACCCAGATTTCTGTACTTTCTACACAGTTCAGGATAGAACACAGTTTTGGAACTCAGTATTGGGAAGATGCTCTCCACACCTTGGAAGGTGACAACCTGCTTGACAAAATCATACAGAATCACAAAAAGGACCACATCAACTCACCTACTGCAGCCTAGAGCACTTTACGCAGAATTATGTCCAGGCCAGGCTGGATGAGACTATGAGCAGCCTGCACTACTGGAAGGTGTCCCTGCCCATGGCAGGGGGGTTGGACTGGATGATCTTTAGGGTCCCGTCCAACCCAAACTATTCTGATTCTGTGCCAAAGTAAAGCCATCAGCTTTCCCTATACATGCACACAACACCTTGCAGAAAGTAAGTTGTGTTGTTGATGAAAATTCCATGCAAAAGAAGTTCTTCTTCAATAACGAGTAAAAACATTTGTTCTGTTTGTTTCAAGTATTCAAAGCTTATCTTCAGAGTACAAAGCTTCTACAAGGATTTGGCAAGGTAAGCAAAAAATAGAAGGTTTAAAAAGACAAAAACGAAACACAGGTTTGAACGCATTTTGCTGTCAATAATATAAAAGCACAAGTCACCAGTTAAGATTTCACATATCAGGCATTATATTTTAAAAAAAAGTACACCAAAACTCATTTATACAATGGTTTTCACAAAAAAAGGAGTAAAAACTCTCTAGACAACAAGTAATGCAATCAATGCACCATTCAACAAAACAGATTTTAATGTGACACATGAAGGCATCTGTGAGGCAGCAGGCTCGTAGATACTTATGAAGAGATGCTTCTACATAAAGACTCTGCATAATGGGGGCTATTTGTGGAATTTATCTGCATGCCACTTAACAGCATCATTTGCAAAGCAGAGGTACATACCAGCCTGTAAAAGCAAGTACTGATAAACAGAGAAAGGGAAATTGTACAAGTCCAGGAAAAGCCCTAAAAATTAATACTAGTTTAATAACTAGTCATGTGTCATGCTGAAGGATCTGAAAGGCAATGACACTGTCAAAGCAACAAGAACTGAATAACCTGTCTTCACATTAGAGTTTTGAACATACATGTGAGGCACACAGCACCTACTCAGCGCACAGAAGGACATCTTAGCTCAGATGAAGAACAAGATTTAACTGCATGATAATAAAACAGCAATGCAGAAGAAGCAGTCAAAGGTTTTAGGTCCTGCCTGCAAGTAGGAGGATGCCAAACCCTAGTGATTTACAGGATGGCCCAAGATGACTGCTAGGCAAGAGACTAAACAGTACTCAGATGACTTACACAGTCATTGTGCTACACAAACCATGTTAGAAAAATGGCATGTCTCACCAGATTTCTGAACATCACAGCACCTACCACAACACAGAATAACCTCCCAAAGGAATCCCCACTGCTTTGAAATTTCTAATGCAAGAAACTGTAGGAAAAACATCACCTAGTGTCACAGGAGACCACACAATTCAAAGCAGCTGACATCAACTGACAAAGCTACTTCTACTACTCAAATGCATTTTGAACTTTTATTATCAAAAACAAAATGTGATTTTGCCCTTCTAACCTGAGCAGGCACAGCAGAAAGGTCTCTAAAATGAGTTTTTACTCGTGTTATTTCTAAATGAGATGACTAGAGCAATGAAAATGAATAAACTGAACACAACTTCTTGCATGTTTAGATTGTAAAATACAGATTAGACACTACCCAGGGCTACAAGCACTGTCTCTGTACAAATACACACCACATGGAAATATAAATAATCTGTTTTACATAGCCCCACTTACACGCCACTTACATAAATTAGCACATTCAGCCTTTGTTCTCTTTAGGTGATAATTTCTGCTAGAAAGCCATTATGTAGAGCAGGCAAAAAGTGTAAGAGACCGTAAAAATAACCGTACTCTAAAACAGTTTAAAAGTTATCAATCTAAGAATTTTCAGCCATTTTTTCTACTATGGGCACTCTTAAGACCAAGAAAAATTTGCCTTTACTAACCTGCTGCCCTGAAAGACCTCCTGTACCTCTATCAGGATCCATGGAAACAGAAGGAACAGCTACAGGCACCTTCAGTTCAGTTTGACCTGTTTGATATTTTGGCAAACACCTTGTTCTTAAATTTCCTTTTGTGGACACTCCTGTAAATGAAAGACAAGCAGAACATGCAGATTATAAAGTGAAAAGGGGCCCTACTCTTGCCTTGTACAACCAGACTTCCACAAAGACATACTTGCCATAGCAGCTCCTTTTTTTGAAAAGAATGAGCACCTCATGAATATGTCTGCAGTTCCCCCCAGCCTCTCACTCCGTACAAAATTTCATTAAGAGGAATACATCAGCAGAAAAAGAGGTGCATGGCACTGAAGCACACCCAGCCACAATGAACATTTCGTAAATTCTGAAATGCATATTATGTCTTCAGAAAGAGGTTCAATGCAAAAAAAAAACTGTGGTTGATTTAGATGCAAAAGCATAAAATTGAGCTTCTGCTTTGATACCCAAAGACAGTAAGGAACCAACCAGCAGTAAAGCTGTTAAAAGTACCATTCAAATAATAAAATACCACTTTTTCTGTTACACAGCCAACCTACTGATGCTCAGGTTGTTTGTTCCTCTCAGGACCAGGCATGAGTAAGGCAACACTGCAGTGCACACTCCACAGATCATTTGTCACACACTTCCTGCCATAATTAGAATTAGATCACCGCGACAAACAGTAAGAACATGAGAGCACTGAAAATCGTGATGCTGCAATTACAAAGTACCAACACTGACACTAACACTAAAATCTCCCGGACCAGATTAAAACCCAGAGCTTCTTGGTACTGCCTCAAGGGTTGAATTTTGTCTGTTCAGAAGTGCAAAAAGTTTTGAACAAAAAATATTAACTTCATACTAGCAGATAGATTACATTTATTCGGGCAATGAATTTCATAAATGTACCAGCAATTCAAGCAAAAGAACTAAATTATAAGCTGTAAGATCTCCATGCTTGTACACAAGGGAAAACAATGTTCCTGAAATCCTCTTCCACAGAAGGGGAAGAAAACTTCCCAGAGTGAATCAATTTCCATCATTTAGGATCACTGCTTTCTTTCCAAGGAACAGAGAAAAACAATCCAACATCGCCTGGCTCAAAAATCTCTGCATGTGTTTTGTAGTTCAACAGAGACGTTTGGCCAGTACTTTCGAAGGGTATCCACGCTACCCTAAACCCAAAGAGTACAATTCCTCAAAACTCGTAACTGCTGAATGACACACACACAACTTCAGTCTAGAGTCAACCATCCCCAGATATGTTTTCAGGACCTGGTGTCACTTGAAGAGCTGTGTTTGAAAACAATTAAGAGAATTACGAAGAGGAACTAAGAACACTCATCTTTCCCCCAGCGATGTACACAAGTATGCACTCAGTAACTCAAGGTCAAAAGAACTAATTAAAAAAAAAAAATGCTTTATCTGTACGCAATGAATCTTCATTTCAATTGATATCTTCAAAATTTACAAAAGACCTGAACACCTCTAATACTTCAACATTCCATGGAGACCACATTGAAAATTCAGCTTGCCTTATAAATTGGATAAAGTCATGCTGTACCTGCAATAGAAACAACTCCCCTGGAACTATTCATGCTTATCTAAGCAGCAGAGCATACATCCTCTGCTATAATCATATATGTCCCATTACAACTTATCATGACTCTCTACCTTACACACTCTTACGTACACAAACCACATACCTGAAAAGACACTGCAAATTTTATCATCCACAGGGAAAAACCTTTTCTTATGTCTATTAAAAGGTCATACCTGAAACAGATACTAGTGGATCTTCTTCATCAGAAGCTGCATGTGGCTTTGTCAAAGGAAATAAAAAGAGAGCAAGCTTGGCTCTTTAAACAGGACTGTAAAAAGAAGTATTTCATCTCTTAATTTTACACAGCTGCTGATAAGAAAACAAACTGTCAACACTTTGGGAGGAAGAAAAGCAAGGAAAACTTGGTTAGAAAAAAAACATCACCATAGAGATTGCTAAAACAAAAGGCCTTACTCCTCCTTTACTGTGCATTAACTTTCAGCCTGTAAAGATTATCTTAGAGGTCACCTTTGCAACAGATCCCAGGGACCAGCCCCAGTTACAAGAGCAATTACTAAGATAATGAACTAATAATATTTATTTAAACTGTTTATCGGTATATAGGGAACAGCTTGATGTGTAGGGAAAGCAAATCCTGAAACAGTGTCTATTGATATTGCAATAAAATGCATTTTGGGTGATACATTCTAAGAAACATAAATGTGGATAAATGCAAAAGATTTCAAAGGAAGTTGGTCATTCTCATCTGATCATCACATGATGAGTAATACATAAAAGCCTGAGGACTGATTTTCTTTAAGAAGTTTCAAGAACTTTCAAATATCTTAGAGGTTTAACTATTAAATTACTTGATTGCAGAAAACACTTAAAAATCAGAAGCAACAGGGCACTGTATTATTTGTGCTATGTTAGCAGTCACTGAACTTGAATCCCTGCCTCCTAGAAGCCACTAAAAATAGGACTCAATATAATTCAGGGAAGGGTGTAAGCCATACTGTCTTCCTTAAAGGAGCAGTTTCATTTAGCTGAACGTAAAGATTGTTATTCCCACATAACTAACTAACATACTTCTTGTGGCATAACCCCAGCCAGCAACCCAGTACCACACAGCCACTCCCTGTTCACCTCCCTGCCCCAAGCGGAGAGGAAAATCAGAGAGAAACAGTAAACCTCCTGGGTAGAGATAAGAAAAGTTTAACAACTGAAACAAAATAACATAAAGGGAAGAGGGAGAAAGGATTAAAACCCAAAAGAAACAGGTGATGCACGGTACAGTTGCTCACTGACCAATGCCCAGCCCTTCCCCCAGCAGGAACTGGCAGCTCCCAGCCAACACTCCCCAGCTGACGTACTGGACATGATGTTCTGTTATGGAATCTCCCTTTGGCCAGTTCGGGTCAGCTCACCCAGACATGATCCCTCCCAGCTTCTTTTGCATCTGCTCGCTGGCAGAGCATGCGTCACCTAAGTCCATGTTTTTGGGTAAGCACTGCTGAGCAATATCCAAAACATCAGCGTGTTATCAGCATTATCCTCATGCTAGATACAAAACACAGCATACCAAGTACAAGGAAGAAAATTAACTCTATTCCAGCTGAAACCAGGGCAATACTAAAGTGGAAAACAAAAGCACAGGGCACAAAATTCTCCTCCACTATCATTTGTTTATACCCCTTTACTTTCTTCAACCTTCTATGGTTGGCCAATTAATTCAATTATCTAATTTCTGTACTGTTAACAGATAAATGCATTTAAGGTTTTGCATCTGCATTCATACAATAAAGTGAAATTGTGAAAATATTTCAATGACCCGATACAAACTCTTGCCTTAACTACAATTTGATTCTGGTAACACCATCTCAAAAATTTAATTTAGTAAATTACCACACAGTGAAGAAAATAAGGAAAAGTCTAGGAGCTTCCTCCTGTGGACAGCAACTTCAATCAACACCCACTTCCATCACACAACTGGTACTTGTCACACTGGAAGGGCTTGATCACAGGCTCACTTATGATCTTGTCGATGCACTTTATCACTTGTAAACAATTATCACTCATCAGCCTCACACCAGTTTAAAAACACACTCAGTGAGTACTGCTGTCAAAGCCAGCTCTCTCTACAAACACTGAGAGCATTTCTGTTCTCATTTGTGAGCTGAAGCCTGCCATCTCCAGCTGCCAGAACACACTGTGGGGGCATAGCACAAACCAGGCAAGGAAGCTGAACAAACTCTACAGGAAGGCACTGTGTGTACTCTCTTTTCAAAAAGCACCAAGGTGGATCAAAAGTCCGAGTCTGGATCACAGCCCAGCCCAAACAGCTGTGTCAGCACAACCACAACAGCAAACTGCAGGGTACTGAGAAGCGTATGTTCAGCTCACACTGCTTCAGGAGACAACAAACTTCAGCACAGGCAGTTCCTACTCAACTGACATATGGTTAATCTGCGTGTCAACACAGGAAATAAAAAGATTTGCCTAAACAACATTCTGCTTTTAGAGTGTGCCTCTCGTATTGCCAGCTGCTGTGGATAGATTCCTAATAGCAGGATGCAAAGATTAGTCAAGGCTGTTGCTATTACTCCCTCCAGCTACCAGGACCACTCTCCTGGTGAAGCTTTCCAGCCCAGTGTATCAGAATAACTCAAAGTTAGAGAAGGTTACATCAATCAGCTGGCCTGAAAATCACAGTGACTCAGAGGCTGATTCATAAGCAGGTCCGACATCCTTGCCTCAGAGTAATAGACTGGGGACAGCACCAGCATCAACCTTTTAACATTAGTCCACTGCCACGTGCCTCTCAAGATTGCCAGTAAGGCGAGTGTGCTGTCATAAACCTTGAACCACCACAGCTGAAGTTCAGTGCAACAGCACAGAGATGCACTGGAGAAACTCAATACCTGGGCAGAGCTCACCTACACAACCTGCCTTGCTGAGCTGAGTGTATTCAACAATTATGGAGAAAACTTCAGTTTTCCAAACCTGTTAAACCAATCTGCCAAATTCCCCACCCACTCCTCTTTTCCTGAAAGCATATACTACCATTATTTTTAAATTGTGCCATGTGCTTTTCTAAGAATTTAAACTCTTCCAAGATCAGAGACAACACTGCCTATTCACCAAAACATGCAGAATGGAAATGGTCATCAGGAAGAACTTCATTCCTTGGAATATCATGGTGCATGAGGCCACTGCTGGGCTCAAGAAACCGTACTAAGTCATGGGAAAAAACCTGTTACCCTGCAGTTAACTGATAAAAATAGTTTACTGTCAATATAAATGCATCAACACTTCCACAACTGAGCTGAGTAGTAACAGTGTGGCAACAGGTCTGATATGTGGCCACGCACCTTCATCCCATTCACAGCACGGAAAAAGTTGTAGACAATCTTTTTTTACTTTACACAGATGGGAAATCATAATGATGTGCTCCCTAAACAGGCCATGGGATGGTTGGCCCATTTCACTTGCACATTGTCCCAGTGGGTGTGCAGTCAAATATAAATAGAAGAGCACATACACATACTCTTCTTTCCAATCACTTCCAGTTGATACTGAAATCCCATTCTCAGTCTAACAGCAATGCCTCAAACCCCTCATAGCGGGAGCTAAACTTTCAGCTCCTAAATTTCCACCAGGCCAGACTGTCAGTTCTGCCCCGATGACTTCAAGTCGCCGAGCCTCCAACTCAGCCACACAAGCCCAAACACCAACACCAGCTCCTGAGCCACACAAGCGCATCTCTCTCTAACCAGGTTTGTACAGGCTGAGCTCCCAACACCACAGCCACCACCCACTCCATCTACGTGTCCAGCCCCAGGTAGTCTCCCACAATGGGAGCCTGCAGGTCCTCTGCAGATGAAGCCAGCCCAGCCTCACCCTCATCGACAGAGCCCTCCAAGTTCCACACAGGTTCACCCAAAATGTTGTCCTTGTAGTCAAGCTTACATGCCAGTCACAAAAGACACATCTCTTCCCTGCTCAGCCTCTAGCCTGATTTTCAAAGAATCACAGAATCAATGAGGTTGGAAAAGACCTCTGAGACCATCGAGCCCAACCTCTGACTGAACAGCACCGTACCAACTACTGAATGCCAGGTCCAGTCATTCCTTAAACACTGCCAGGGACAGTGGCTCCATCACCTCCCTGGGCAGTCCATTCCAATGCCCAATCACCCTTTGTGTGAAGAAATTCCTCCTAACGTCCAATCTAAACTTCTCCTGGAGCAGCTTAAAACTGTGTCCCCTTATCCTGTCACTCGTCACCTGGGAGAAGAGCCCAATCCCCACCCGGGTACAACCAACCTCCTGTCAGGTAAGTGCGACAGGGTCACCCCTGAGCCTCCTTTTCTCCAGCCTATACAACCTCATTTTCACTATTGATTCCCTTACAAGTTCCCGTAAGCTGAATGCAGTTTCCCCATTTTCTATATATTTATTTGCCCCGAGATTTCACATCTGTGTCACACTGAAGAGAACTTACGACCCTCCCTTCTCTCCCACATCACTTCTGCTTTGAAATCCCTCGTACCCCCTACACACAGGCACACACCCGATCCCTCTCCCCAGGCCAAGTCCCCCCACACTCGCCAGCGGAGCCCCTACATAGTCTGTGCCACGGCCACAGAACCCCCCCCGACCCACAGCCCCGCATCGACTCCACGCCAAACCCCCCGACAGGCCGCCCCGCACACCCCTGGCGGCCCTTCCCGCCGCTGTCCCCTCACACAGAGTTCCAGGCAAGGATACAGCCCCGGCCCCAGCGAACACCTCCACCCGCACCGGCGGCCGCCGCCGCCATCTTGAAACAGCCGCCACTCCCCGCAAACCCCCAGCGCCCCCCCGGCGCTCGCCGCCCATTGGCTGACTGCGCTAGAGGCACACGAAGGGGTGCGAGGCATGCCGGGAATCGTGGTCCTCTAAACGTCGGGCGCCGCCATAGGCCGACTGGGGCACCTCCCGGAAGAACTACTACTCCCAGCGCACCCCGCGGCTACGGGGCAGCAGGAAGGACAGAAAAGCATTGTTCTCTGCCGGGCTGGGCAACGGCAGGAGGGTCCCGCGGAGGATGGAGGACAAACCCCCCACCGGCATCAAGCCCTACCTGGACAAGCTCACCCTGGGCATCACAAGGATATTGGGTGAGTGGCTTTGAGCTATAGCCCCACGGGGCTGGGGGAGGCCGGGGGCGGGGGGAGCCACCCGGTTGTCACGGCCCTCCCGTGAATCGCGTAGCTGAGCAGTCTCTGCACACACACAGACACATCCTTGTTTCTGGAAGCAACGGCAGGAATCCCGAATCTCTCGACGTAAGAGTTTCATAAACATCAGACGAGGAGAAGGTGGTGTTTTATGCAAAATCATGAAATCGTTTAGTGTTGGAAGGTGGGAAGAGACCGCAGAGATCATCCGCTCCCAACCCTGCTGCCATGGGCAGGGACACCTCCCACTAGACCCGATTGCTCCAGGCGTTATCCAGCCTGGCCTTGAACATTGCCAGGGAGGGATATCCTCGATTTCTCTGGGCAAACCTGCCAGTGTTTCACCACCTTCAAAGTAAAGATTTTCTTCTAATACCCAACCCAAATTTCCCCTCTTTCAATTTGTACCCGTTACTCCTTGTCCTGTCACTACAGTTCCTAATGAAGGGTTCCTCTCCGGCTTCTCTGTATGCCTCCTTCAGATACTGTTAAGTTTCTATGAGGTTTCCACACAACCTTCATGTGTAAAGTATGCCTAAATCTGATCTTTTGTGGTAGTTTGGGGTCAGCAGGGTGTGTGCCCCATGAAGGGGAGTTCAGCAGGGTGCACTGTTCTGGTAGAAGGCCAGTTTGTGAATCTCCTTATGATCAGATCCCCATAAATAGTTGCCCTGCAGCTAATTCCCGCACTGCGAGACTTGTTCCACAAAATGCCCTGCTTGCCATTTCCAGGTTTTGCTCAGATCTTGAGCATTCTTGCATCCCCTCAGCTCCCTTTGAAGTTCAGCAGGACTACAAGGCATCCAAAGGACGATTTCTCAGACGAAACTTTATTCATATCAGTGGAATCATAAGGATTTGTGCAAGTATTTGTGTGTACAAAGGATTTCAGCATTAGACCTCTCATACCTCAGCAGCACAGAGCACAGGACTGCCCTATTCGTAAGGCTGGAAAGCCGTACATCTCTCCTAAACCATGTGTACAACAAGGTTACAAATTGCTGTCCTGGGATTTCTTGCTGAGAATTTTAGAGCCAAAAGTGAGCTCTCTAGTTACCTCACCCCGACGCTTTATTGCAGGACAGTGAGTTTCACCTGGTAACCTCAGTGTATCTATAGTTGCACGTGGGTTTGGATAGCTGCTCAGACAGATGAGATTAAAAGATCCGGGCTAAATTCTTTCTCTGGGCTTCAGTGAGGACAGGATTTCACCCTCAATCTCTGATCAGTGTTGTCATACTGACTTATTATTTGACTTCTTGAGGAGGGGTGGGTGGATTTTTTCTCCTGTTTGTTGGTTTTGTTAGTTGTAAGGTTGGGATAACATCATCACACTACTCTGTGAGTGAAACTGATGATCATCATCATGGCAAAAGCCTCTTTGAAGTAGCTCTTTTTAAAAAATTACTAGCCCTGCCCACCTTTTCACCATCCTCAGGTGTGTGAGATCTGTGAGATGTGAACTCTGTGAGATGTGAACTGTGTCCAAATGTAGTGTTGCCATGTAAACTGTTTTGGGTAGGTGCAAGACGTGGCAATGCAGGTATGGCTCTGAAAGTCCTGTAACATCCCGACCACATGGAAGGTGTTTCCTGGTTTGTGTTTTCTTGTTTTTCTCTCTGTGTCTCTGATAACTTGTATTGTGCTATACAGCAAAGTCCATCACAGTGATGTTTCACTCCACTTCTTTTCTCTGTCTCTCCACACCTTCAGGGAATTTGGCACATTTTTTCCAGTGAAGTAGTCCAAGGCATTTCAACTGTGCCACCAAAGTAATTAGAATTGCTTAGCTAATTGAGAAACATTACCAGTCTGTTCAGTGCTTGTTTCTTTCAAATAACAAAGGGTATCTCATTCAGAACAATGCTTTGCTCAGTAGTTAGTAGTACTAGAAACTATCTTACTTTAAATCTTTTAGAAGGTCTCATGAAGTCACTTGATATTTTCCACCCACTGTAAAGTAAAATCAGACATTGTTTTGTTGGTTTGGGTGGGTTTTTTTTCAACTTTAGTCTCTCTGGAAGTCCGTCCAAGGAGGGATATTTCACAAGCATTGTGGAGGCTATAACTTGAGGGAAAAAAGGGAGAGATCTTTCCCATTGCCAATATGATTCATTTTGCTGAAGTTCTGTGAGTAATAGAAAATTCCAGAAAGATTTATTATTCATAACTAAGTCAAAATGGAAGGTGTTAGCTCTTCTGGACTGCCCAGGGCAGAACCATACTTCACTGTTAGCACTCTCTATTAGATAAGAACATAACTATTCAGACATTTTAAAAATATGCTGAGAGTTTAGTCAATTTATAGGCATTGTTAGCAGTACTGTAAAGACTGAAAATCCTGTGGTTTCCTGCTTCAGCCTTGTGTCACACCATTAGATTGACTCTTTCTGATTAATACTGCAAAGTATTTTTGCAAGCTTCCAGATGAAATGTCCTAAAAATAGGACAGAGTTTACTATGATCTTGATTCAGAGTAATTAATAAGGTGGAGTCACCTGAAGTAGTTAAGCTTTATCATCTATCTGGGTGCCACCTAAGTGGCTTCTTCATTACTTCCATCTGGAAGAAGAAGCAGCTCATAGCGAAGTTAACCCTAAATGTTCAGTGGAGCTCCCGTCCATACCTATGCACATCTGTTAAACATGATCTTCACTTTACCCACAGGGTATGTTTAATATAACATTGGGGCTTTTAAGATGGAATTTCTCTTTCTTTTGATCTTGGATTTGGTTCAGACCTCTTTAGAAGTTGCATTTCTCTCGTTCCTAGACATCTTCTTTGACTGCTATGATATTTAATCTTCTGTCATCCCAGCCAAGCTGTTGTGCACGATGAATTAAACATCCCTGATGTTTTCTTTGATCACAGAAATAACAATTACTCTGTTATTATAATCTCCTCAACTTGTCATAAGGTTTGCATAGCTTAGACGGAAAAGAACAGTTAGGTTATTGGTTCCACACTCTTGTTCAGACAGCTTATATGTGAGCTTATATAAGCTTATATGAGAGACAAATCACCCTGCCTTGGACCCACCCACCAGGAGTGAAATTTGGTGAAACATCAGAGTCTTCTGTATATTGGGGGTCTCCCTTGGCCAGATAAATTTACCTATGTGACCAGCTATGATTTTTTTTTAATGTCTTTATCTTGGAGTTTGTTTTTCTGATGCCATGTTTTATCTTTTCAATTATCTGACAATGTGCCAATCAATATTTCCAACTGAAGTGAAGTTTAGGCTTCCTGAAACTGAGTCCCACTCTTCCACCAACAGAACAGACAAGGACAATGCTACTGATAGAATTAAAAGCCTGGCATTGAGGATAAAAAACAAACCAGAGCTCTCTAGTGCCTGCTTTTCCTGTCTGGTGCACTGTGTATGTTTTACCAGAAGGCAATTATAATGTGTGTGACTGCTTTAGGGGCCAATACTTTCACAGCAGAGCCAGTCTTGAAAGCCCTGCATAGTTATCACTTCTATTCCATGGCCCTGTCTGCTGGGCTTGCAGTTCCCACAACGAGTTAGTAGTCTTTCTGGACTTGATCCAAAGAGAATTATCTCAGTGGGAATTATTTCAGTTGGCTGTGGATGAAGAAAAACATTACAAAATAATAAGTATAAGGGAGTCTGTTCTGCCATCACACACCTGAAAGCACCGTGTGGATAAGTATCTTATATTTATATAGCATTCTTTCCCATAAAATATTCAGATGATTTTTATGGATTACAAGCTCGGTGCTCATAACAAATTTTCATATGTCCAGCTGGGGTTCCAGAGAGCTGATGTTTGGCCATGCAGGTCCCTTTGGCAGGATCAGGTTCTGTCTGTCCAAACTCACTGAATCCAGAGCTGAAGTGTACCTGTCCTTGTGGAATAAGGTTGCTAGCAGTTCACAGCACTGCACTACATCTTGTCCCAAGATGAGGATATCCCACCCAACAGAAACTAGAGGGCATGCTTACAAAGAAAGATTCATCCCCCTGTAAGAGTTTACCTCAGAACCCATCACAGATTTTTTTTCCCATGAAACCGCTGCAAAAGATCACACCTTGAAGACAAATTACATATGTTTATACCAGAGAATCATAGAATGGCTTGAGTTGGAAGGGACCTTAAAGATCATGTAGGTCTAACCTCTCCCACCCTGGGGGGGAATGCTGCCCACTAAATCACTGTATGCGTAGATATATCATGATATGTGCGTATATATGTATAAAGAAATTCAAAGGATAACATTTTGTGCAGCACTGGACATCCTCATGCCAAGACATGCTGAGTAGAGTTACAGACAAAAGAAAGTAACTGCTCAGTCACCAGCACAATGCTTGCAGTCATTAATGCCTTTTCCCTGACTGTCACTCAGATTAATTTGCAAAATTGTCTGTCTCACAGTGTTGGCGTCACCCGTGCCAGCTGCAAACATGCTCCTCTTTTCCTTTCAGAGACTTCTCCAGGAGTTGCTGAAGTGACGTTTGTGGAAAAGGAGCCAGCTGAACGCCACACAATCGTTTCTTGGGAGCAAGTGAGTGTTTTCCTGATAAAACTGAAACGAGGTCATTCTGAATGTTCAGCAGCCCATGGAGAATGTCAAATGCAATGGCAACCTTGTGTTTGTTTATGAGACAGCTTGTTACCAAGTTTGATGTACAGTGCAGCCTAAACAGGTGTTGTTGGTATCAGGTATCAGTCTTTTGGGCTGTCACGTGCACCTGATCTGTTAGAGAAACATCATCAGTGTGGGTATATTGAGGATGACAGCTCTAAAAAGAAACCACGTAACTGTAGTAGGCAGCTACAGTGGTGACTCAGTGGGGAACAAACATTTTTCTGACTCAGGTCTGAAAACATTTTCCAACTCCCTTTCAAACAAAATGAAGCAGTGCTTTATTATCCATGGCCATTAAAGGTAAAGGCCTCAAGGCAGCAAATAACACTGAGCTACCCAGTTTGTTCCAGTTATGTGTTTCCCTTTTTAGTCTCAGCCATTTGCTTCAATTTCTCATGTCCCTTTCTTTAACCTCCTCTTTGGCTACCCAGCGCAATCTTCTGGCCAGAGCATGTCCTATTGCCTCTAGAAGACTGTGAAGGACACATGCTGCCTTCACTCTGCATTATCTCACCTTACTGCATCAGTCTGTGTGATCAGAGGGCTTCTGAAAACTGTTGTGTGACTCTTGTGGGCAGAGGTGGCATTTTCACTCCCCTTTTGGAATATACATTTCTTCATTAATCCCATGGCCATGGTGGAATAAGTGCTTGGTAGGTGTCACTCGTGTAGGAATGGGACAGTAGAAGCCCTCTGGCCTTTGGAAAGGGACATGGCAAGAGGATGGAGTTTGAGTGAATCATCCTCCCTCTGCTCCAACCCTTGCTACGGCCTAAAGCAAATGCTCCCAGCAACTGCTCTGGTTACCACGGCATTAAATACCTTCCCCTTTGACACCTTGCCATTTTCTGTTTTTCCTAAACAGTGAGGAAAAGTTTTGCACTAGTTTTGGTAATGTCCTATTCCAATTAGTGACATTTATCAAGAATTTATCTGTCTGCGTCAGAACGTATGTGGTGTAAACCTGTGTGTTAGTTACTAAAACTTGTCCAGGAGCCAGCAATTGTGGTCAGGGAGAAATGTCCTGTTTTTCAGGTTTGTGTAAACTGATTCCTGGTTTCCTTTAGCTGTTGTTCAGGTGTTGGGTTAACTGAGCTGGAAAGTTTGAGGCACCATGACTGTGAGCCAGCTCAGATCTGGGAACAGAGTGGTATTTGCACATTCTTCTGTTGAATAGAGAGGACTGCTTCTCGTGGACACAGTGCTCATTCCTCTCATTTTCAGGTGCTGCTTCTCCTCTAAACTAAAATGGGTTTATTTCAAAACTGAGCTATTCTTGTAAAGCCAACCAAATGCTGTAGCCAAGGCACTTAATTTGAGAAAAGCCAAAACAAAATTTCAGTTCCCACTCCCCGCCCCTCCCCCCCCCCCAGCAATGGACTAAGTCAGTTGTGGAAGTAAATGTTGAAAATTAAGTGAGTACAGTTGAGCTGGACTTCTAACAGTCAAGGACTTGGCTGTCTATGTATTTGGTTTTGGTTCCAGTTGCATTGATAAATTAAAGCTCCCTTCTCAAATTAAAAGGTAACTGTTTTTTTTCTTTTTTTTTCCCATGAGCTCTGGGGATGAAGTCTAAATCTAACCCAGTATTCACGATTGCAGGACAAAATGTCCTGCCGTGATGATTAAGTGCAATGCACTCAACTATTCACAAAGCCTTCCAGGATGAACTTGTACCTCATTTTTCCTCAAACTTACCTTTCTTGAACTTGAATACAGTGTTTGTTCTTATCGGGGTTTTGGCCACTAGGTGGCAATACTTATACACATAATCATTTCTCCATGGTTGGGATTTTTAACAAGATTTTGTCAGAGTATATATTTTTAACTTCCCTCTACATTCTTGGTTATGAAAGTATTTGCAGGACTTCTTCTGTGATGTAGGAAAAACTGGTGAAACTGTTCCCAAAAATTACATTATTCTTCCCCCAACAACTTCTCTCTGTATTGAGACTCACCAAATAAAAGCTTTATTCTTTAGATTATTTGTTAATGGAATGAATTTTTCCAGTGCTATTTCACTTTTGCAAGGGAAAGATTTTTTTACTGAGAAAAAAATCCAAGCATTCAGAAGCTCTTAAAAGAAAATCAACCATTTTAAAATTATAAATTTTTAATTAACATATTTTGTTCGTGCTGACAATATGCAATTTTTGTTTCCATCAGCCATGTTTTCTAAATTGTGCTGTGCCATGTTTGTGCTACTATGTAACTGGATACTACAGTGTTTTAAAATCTTACCTTGTCGAAATTAAAAAAATCTTTAAAATCTTAAGCTTGTTTAATGTCCCGTAGATGCCATGAAGCTTTGCAGGGGAAACTGAGCTTTATGACAGGAGTTAGTGCAGTAAGACAGTAGGAAAGCAGAAGAGATTTTTCCCAAGGCAGAAAGAGCTGTTAAGTCTTACACTTCAGGAAATCAAGCTTGAAATCACTCCTGAAGAGTTTACTGGAAATCAGCACACTCACAAAAATATTTAAGGTATATGATTGCCAAGTGTATTTACATGGGTAAAGCATCACTTCCCCAAAAATTGTAAGCAGTTCAACGTACTTTAATAAAACCAGATAATCTTTCAATGTTTCCTCATATTTAAACCTACTCAGATGTTACCTCTTCCCCGAGAAAGACAAGCAATAGAAGAGGGAGTACCTGGTCACCAGAAAACCAGTGCTAATAACTGTATATCATCCTATGAACCCTTTCCCACTCCTAAAATGAGGCTGGCAATGGCCCTACTCCCCTCCACATGCAGTTTTTAGAAATAGGTGTTACACTGAAATACTGGTAGGAGGCACTCTGGTGCAGTGCCTGAATCACATTTTCTGTTTTACCTCAACCAGAAGAAAAATGAGTCACTCATGTCATTTCTTTGGTTTTCAAAAAATAGAAAATTGCATTTTGTTAGAGGGACACAAGTACCTGAGACCATTTTCTCAGGGAGAAAAGCCTGACCCATGCCTGGCTTTCAGGTATTTGCAGTACCTTTCTGGTGGTAGAGAGTGAGAAGGTCTCCCTGAGCCTGCTCTTCTCCCGTCTGAATACCCCCAGCTCCCTCAGCCACTCCTCATAGGACTTGTGCTCCAGGCCCTTCCCCAGCTCTGTTCCCTTCTCTGGACATGCTCCAGAACCTCTGTGTCTTTCTTGCCATGAGGAACAAAACTGAACCCAAGATTGGAGGTGTGGCCTCACCAGTGCCCCCAGCACAGGGGGATGGGCACTGCCACGGTCCTGCTGGCCACACTATTGCTGACACAAGCCCGGTGCCATTGGCCTTCTTGCCCAGCTGGCCACACTCCAGCTCACGTTCAGCCACTGTTGACCAGCACCTCCAGGTCCTTTCCCACTCAGCAGCTTTCTACCCACTCTATCCCAGCCGGGAGCTGCAGGAGGTTGTTGTGACCCAAGGGCAGGACCCAGTACTTGACTTTGTTGAACCTCACACACTTGGCCCTGGCCCATGGATCCAGCCTGTCCTGATCCCTCTGCAGAGCCTTCCTGCCCTCCAGCCACCCAACCTGGTGTTGCTCTCAAACTGACTGAAGGAGCTCTTGATTCCCCCATTCAGATCATCAATAAAAGTAACAGGGCTGGCCCCAGTACAGAGAGCCCTGAGGAGCACCATTAGTGACTGGCCCCAGATGGATGTAATTCCATTCACCAGCACTCTTTGGGCAGAGATATCAGTTTCAGCCATGAGCAGCCAATTTCTCCAGGAAAATGTTGTGGGAAATGGTGTCAAAGGCTTTACTGAAGTCTGAGCAGACAGCCCTAGCCTTTCCCTCATCCACTAAGAGGGTCACCTTGTTATATAGAAGGAGATCAGGTCAGGCAGTTATCCCTTTCACAAACCCATTCTGGATTGGGTCTGATCCCCTGGATCTCCTGTACGTGCCATGTGATGGCACTCAAGATGATCTTCATGAGCTTCCCCAGCACTGAGGTGAGGCTGACAGGCCTGTAGTTTCCTGGTTCCTCATTTGAACCCTTCTTACACATGATCAAGGAACCTCCTAAGCTGCTCCCTCTCTACTGTGGGGTGTTTCCGGCACACTTCTGGAATGTCATCCTCCTTGCTTCTTGCGCGTCTCTTTTTGACTCCAAGTATGCATGCAGGGCGCTCATCTTCAGCAGTCCTTCTTGGCATCCTTCTTGTCCTCCCTTAGCATTAGCCAAGCCTGCCATCCCTGATTCCCATGAGCACAGGATCTACCCACCTTGAGCTTGCCATGTGGCTCTGACTGTGGGAGAGGTGGGGAAGTGGATCCAGCAGGGCCAGCGCATGAGGAAAGCTGTGTTTCTTCAAGCTGCATAATGGGGAACAGGCTGGAAGACTTTTTGGAGGTAGATAGTGTTTCTTACACATTGTTCCCCCTCTTGTTAAGCTTTATAGTATATTGAAAAACTGGCTGCACAACAATATTCTCGAGAAAACTTCTAAATCCTGTTCTCTGCAGCAGGGGGGGTCAAGTCTACTCCAGCCCCAGAAAATCAAGGTGATCTCTTGGGAATCCCTTGGATCAGACTTATTAAAGGTGCAACAAGAATATCTCAGTATCTTGCATAAATTAACATTAGCATTCACTGGCAGCTAAGGCAAACCAGCCACGAAACTGCAGGACATTAGGGAGAGAGAAAGGTGGCTCCTGATGTTGTCTGATACTTGGAAGCCCTGAAAAGTGACATGAATGCCTTCCTTCTCTCCCAGAAGTTGGATAAAACTCATTCATTTTTTTAGAGAAGTCTTTCTAGAGCTATATGTTTTGATTGCTTTCTATTTCTTTAGTATATTTCTTGAGAGGCAATGTTTTAACAGTGCTTCAAGTGAGTTGCCATATGTCAGGGTTTTTAGCTTTGAATCCAGTTCTAATCAGGTCCTGGCAGCAAAACTAGCCTGGTTCTAATATTTTTCGCTGTGCTCAATGGACTGTGCTTTCTTGGGAGACTGTTTGGGGATATTACGGAGAACAAACAAAAGTAATAGACCTCATGCACCATATTGGGCACTTGGGATATTTTGTTTTATGAGCTGATGAGTGTAACCAGATGACTGGAATGAAAACAGCTGCTTGCCAGGGCTGTGGTTAAGCCAATTCTGACATGTTAATTAGGAATAGTGTATTTTATGGGGCTGGAGATCACAACCCTGAGAACTACCAGTTGAGCAAGAGGAATACAGAGTTTGATAAGCCATTTTTGATACATAGTGGCTTGTTTCTCTGACTGCTGTTAGAAGATTACTGTTCTGATGTCTTATGGTCATGTGCCTAAGCACAATATGACAGATCAATCAGTCAGATGAGAGAGATGGGTGTTAATGAAGCTTTCTATTTACAGGCCTCTTCCTATAGACCCCAGACCTGCTCTGGTACTGTATTTTCTACCCATATATTTTGCACCATAGTTTGGAAACTCATACAGAGGCACATGGTAAAGAGAATTCTGAAATAAATTGGAAGAGCAGCCATCTGCAGAAACATACATATGTTGATGTTTTTCAAAAGGAGGATTCAGAGCAGAAAATCTGTTCAAATGTGATTTTTCCCTTGTCTTAGTCAGCTATATTTGCTAAATTGGTCTGTGCCTGAGTTGTAGCAGTATTTATCTGGATATTACAGTGGAAGTTTTAAAATCTTAGGTTTTGTCATCCCAATGGATCTGGTTCTCCTGCTTGGAGAAGAACACCCACCGAAGCCAGGAGATCCATTCACATACATGTTTTTATTGCTGCAATATCTTAGTTAAAATTGGGGGATTTGACATCTATTGAAAGTATTATGTAAACTTTCTGTACTCTTCTGAGGCTTTGTAGAAGATCTGTTATACTTTTCTTTCTTCATAGTTTTAGCCATGGTCACTGTGCTTACAGCTACAGCTTGAAACTGGAAGTGATGAAAGCACAGCATGAAATTATAAATATTTAGGACTGAGGAGAACCCACAAAAGAAGGTGTGTTTGTTGAAGGCATTTGAAGAACCTCAGCTATGTCCGTGTGGTTTAGTAATCACCTTAAACTTACCACCAGGTCCTCAGCCATCAGCAGGATCTTGCTGAAGGACAGTAAATTCTTCTCAGAGCAGTGTCTACAGTTTCAGGTTATCTGCTTTAAGACCTGTGGACCCTGAAGATTTTCCCTACCTGGGTTAGGAAAGCTCTGTGCTGGTGACCAGGCTGCCCTATTGCAAGCTGCAAAGCCATTAGTGTCTGGGACTCGTCAGTAGCAGTCAGTCGACATTAATGGATGTGCTCAGAAAGTAAGTGAACAAGCACAAGGTTGTGGACAGGTTAGGGGTCCTAAATAGTGTGTATACCGCAGCTGAGGGGACAGACACTGTAGCAACCCAAAGAAAGTGGCTGTGAATAGGGCTTTAACAGGTGGAAAGGCTGCTCTAGTCCTAGGGGAGGGAGGGCATGTGGGCAGGATGAGACCAGCACTTTCCCTTGTTCAGCCAGCAGCTGGTGACTATAGGCCGGCATACCCTGAGGCAACATCAGGAAAGATAATTGGGTATATGCAAGTTGAAGATGTGGGGGAGAGAATAAGATAAGCTTCTCTTGAGACATTAAAAATTCATGTCCCAAGTGAAGCAGAGATACTTGAACTGTATGTGCATCTTCCTTTTCCTTAGATAGTGGTTACAAGAATATTCTGCCTTTATTTAATGAAACTTTTCCACAAGGAGAATGGTGCAGCCCTTGGACAAGTCAACATCCACAGATTGTGGAACCTCCATCATCAGACCCTCTCCTGAGTTTTGAGGTCTGATTTTTTTGGAGTCTTGAGTGTGACTATTTTAAATTTGAACTCACTGGAGTCAATTTCGTTTTTTCTCTAAAACAGCTATAGACAAACCAACAGGTAACTCCTTTAGCCGTGCTTGTTGCTTGTCTTATGAAAACTGGCAGGCTTCCATCCTGTTTAATTTTGTGTACCTCACACTTCAGCAAGAACAGAGGGTCACTAGTCTACAGCCAGTCCTGTCCCCAGGAGTGGGGTGTACAAATGCCTGTAGCTCTTTGGGCTTCTTTTTGTTCTGAGTATTAAGCCTTTATCCTTCCCTCCTTGGATTTGCTGCTTAACTGAAGAGTAAGTTAAGGAAGACTCCTTCCACAACCAAGACAGGTATAGCAGAAGTGTTCTGGTTCCGAGAAACTGGAGCTCACTGGGGTTGCTTCTCAGAAAGGAAGGAAGCTTCTCAGGGCTCAGAAGGAAGCAGGCTTAGGAGCCCCAGCCATGCACTGAAGTTTGGAGAGATGAAGACAGATCAGCAGGTTCGTGAGTCTGGCTTTGCATATGTTTGCACACATACTTTTTGTTAAGTGAAACATCAAATCTGCTTGAGTATGTGCAGCTTTTGAGTCCATGCTTCTTTCACCTACTTGGAACTGAAACCCCTCAGAAGAAGAGAGTCATTGTGCTAGTATTGTACATGCTTTAGTGGAACAGGTAAGTTTAGTCTGATTTCACTTAAAGCAAAACCCTACTCTTGTAAGCCGTATATATGAAAAAGCTGATTGTTCTGATTTATGTGACCTTGGCGTGGCTGCTAATCTCAGAAGTAATGCGATGTCTCAGCTGGGGAACAATTCTGTAATAATTTTGTGATGACTAACTGCTCATTGTGAAATTTTCCCAAGCTACCTTTGTCAAGACTAGCAGAGTCCCAAGAAATATGCAGTTTTCTCTCAAGGCTTTAGAATGAGATGTTTGAGCTGATTTGAGTCACCTTGGAGTTAAGAAAAAAACTTGGTGGTACATATTTCTGTACGAATTTTCAGTTGTTCTTAGGGTTTGAGGCATGTTTTGCATTTTCCCGTAACACTTTGATTGTGATTTGCAGAAAAACTCCTGTATATTACCAGAGGATTTAAAGAACTTCTATCTCATGACTGATGGCTTCGAGATGACCTGGAGTGTGAAGACCGATGGTGGGTCCCTGTGTTCCTCTTCACTGACAGCACCAATTCGTTGCAGCCAGTCCATCCTTTGCAGAACCTCTTTAATTTCAAACTTACTTTCTGCACAATCGATACACATCTCTCAGGGCAAAATCTATTTGCTTGCGTGTTCTGGGCTCCCAAAGAAGAGGTGCATACACTGAACACTGGCAAGAAACTAATTATTCATGACATAAATACTGTTCTGTAATACACTGGCCATCTGTTGACACTCAGGTTTAGGTGTGTCACTTAAACCTCATACCTTAACTCCCTCTGTAGTTCATGGAGAGAAGAACAGCTGTAGCTCATTATCCCATCATAAATCAGTAGGAAGAGTCACCCTCTGATAATGCTTCTTTCTCATTAAAATGTGTATGTACATGTTGGAGCCTGATTCTGCTTTCCACCAGTTAAAGTCCAAGCTTCATTTTCCATCCTTGTTTGGGAAAAATCAGGTAGTTTGTTCACTCTGCTGTTGTTATCGTGGCTCTCACTGCCTTCAGGCAGGGTTCTCAAATAGGACTGTGGGCACTGCTCGCTTCTGGGTGTCAAATGCAGGGTCTTCCTCAGGAAGGGAAATGACATTTCGGAGACAGTTGGCTCCTATCATGTTTGAAGCAAGATTTCCTGTGTTGTGAGCTCTGAAGAGTCTTGTTTTCAGGGCTCACAAGTGCACAGAGACCAAGGGTGCTGGTACAACTGTCTTGTTTGAGCAAACATCCAGCAGTGCCTTCTGAGACCCATCACACTGGCACATGGCTGAACAGGGTGCTTACTGCCTTGATGTCTGGTAACAGTCTGAGTCCTCAGAAACAGGAACAAGTGACAAGTCCTCAAGCATTCTTTCAGGAACACCCACATGTTGATGCACTGGTAAAATCCTCTGTGGAACTGGCAACCAAGAGGATGTACCCTGAGCAGGTACATGGAGTGGAAGAGGACAAGCTTCCCAGTAAGCTGTGCATGTGTGGGGTGGTTTCTGGTAGGAAGGGCAGCAGCAGGGAAAAGAGCTTTGAGGAAGAGGCTGTAGCTGAAATCCTGTAGCCAAGATTTTTAATTTTTCATGGGACTGAGCTAACAGCTGCAGCACAGTCTTGGCCAGCAGTGTAATTCTCATACCTTTACAGCTCTGAGATGGTGTTGTATCACATCTAAGTGCAAGTCTATGTTTGAAAAAACCTCACTTTTGCTCCTGTAGTGTCTTGCTTAAGTTAAATGTCCAGGTCTGCTGGGTATAACCATCTCTTCACGCCACAGAGGTTGATGTCTGGAGGAAAAGAAATACCTCCTATGCTTTTCTGATGCTGGATGTGATTAATGATCAGTCTTGTTGCAGATACCCCAATGCCCCTGGGCTCCATGGTGATTAACAGTGTCTCGAAGCTGTGCCGGCTTGGGGGTTCCTCTATGTACGCTCTGCCTAATGCTCCAACTCTCGCTGACCTTGAAGATGACACAGACGAGGAAGGTAAGGCACTGTTAACAGGTTAGACAACTTGCTCTGCCTCATCCCTTTTGTTCTGTTAATGTTAGGATATAGCACAAGATATGTGGGCCAAAACACCTTCCACCAGACAAAGTTGCTCAGAGCTCCACCCAACATGGCCTTGAACACTTCCAGGGTTGGGGCATCCACAACTTTTCTGGGCAATCTGTGCCAGTGCCTCATCACTCTCACAGTAAAGAATTTTTTCGTAATATCTGATGTAAATCTACCTGCTATCAGTGTGAAGCCATTGCCCCTTGTCCTGTCCCTGCATGTCTTTTTTAAAAAGTCGCTCTCTATCTTTCTTGTAGGCTCCCTTCCACATACTGGAAGGCCACAATTAGGTCACCCTGAAGCCTTCTCTTTTCCAGGCTGCACAAACCCAATTCTCTCAGCACTTCAGCTATCCCCCATGGCAGGGGAATTGGAACAAGATGATCTGAAATGTCCCTTCCATTCTACAATACAGCAACAGAAAAGGTCACTCCAGGTAGATGGGAATTTCTTGGTCTAGCAAACTGGTCTAGAGAAGGGTGTCCCTGTCCATTTTAGCGCAGTTGGAACAAGGTGATCTTCAAGGTCCATTTCCAGTCCAAACCATTCTGTGATTGTGTGACTGTCTCCTGGGCTGGATCTATTATGTAGCCCCCTACAGCCTTGGCACGTAGATCTGTACGCTGTGAATGTCGTGGGGATTAGTGTTATTCGCATCCTCTTTTAACAGCCTGTCAGCCTTCCTGTGCTGCCTTTTCCCCATGTGAAGTTTCACCTGAGCCTTGCTCCAGTGATTCAGCTTCCAAAGTCTTTGTGTGCTTATGGTGTTACATGAACAAAAGAGGACGGGTTTTGTTTTGATAGTGAAAAGACAGCTGGAATCGGAAAAGTAACTGGTACGTGCATGAAACTATGAGATTACCCTGAAAAATGTGTGTTCCAGGCTGCCTAAAAAAGCTGGGAATGCTGCTATTTGGAGAGAATGTAAAAGAAAAAAAAAGCCCACTCATTTTGTCAGAGCTCTTACAGTCCAGCTGGAAAAATCAAGAGGATCATAACACAGCCAGGTGTGACACCAATTTCTTAAAAGAATGCTATTTGATTTCAGTCTTGTCTCTGCATCTCTATAAGCTCTTCTAGCTTCTAAGTGTGGCTGAAAGTATTTTTGCACATTCCAGTTTGGCTGCAGTCCTGATCTTCTAGCCATTGTAATGAAATGCACCAAATTCTGCTTCTATTTAGTGGCTTAAACCTTCATTGATGCATTTATAAGGTACACTGAGAAAAAATTACATCCCCATAAAAGTTCTCATCCTGACTTTCATGGAAAATTCTTCTGAAGAGTACAGCTTTTATGTCCCACTTCTTCCCCATCAGGTTTAGGTTTCAAAATTGCATTCTGCAAAAACTTGCAGCTACACAGTCCCAAAATCGTTTTGTAGAAATGCTCAGTGGTGGTTGAGGGTCACAAGTTGAATAAGAGTCAGACATGGTTGTTGAGAAGGATGCTGGTGTCACACCGGAATGTATGGAGAAATATGTATGTCTGCAATTTCATTAAAGTCTTGTCCCAAGAGAAAAAGAATAATTTTGTCTCCCTGTCCTCCTTAGAAAAAAACAAATTAGGACAAAAAAACAAATGGTATGTACAACAGAAGTAATGGGCTTCAACTGTAGCAGGGAAGATTCCGGATCCATGAGGAAAACTTCTAAGAGATAAGTGACGGATTTAGGTTGTTTGCCTAGAGACTGTGCCTTCTCTAACACTAGAGAACTTTAAGAAAAGATTAGACAAACCTCAGGAGTGACATATGTAAACCTTGTCTTGCTTAATGCCAGGGAGGAACTAGAAGCCAGCTAGTCTATTTTCAGCCATCTGATTTTGACCCTGTGGTTTATTTTCCTAATAGAAATGAAAATTTTTCTCACTTCTTTTTTTTTTTTTTACTTAGTTTTATTTTAAACATAGGGAACTTAATAATTTCCAAGAAGTATAAACGCAATAGTTTGATTCAGTTCTTCATCTGCTGATTTATTAATAAGTGTAAAACAGATTGACTCTTTGCAACTGAGTCACAGTCAGTTTTCCAGACATGTTTCATGATTTTTTTTCCTTTGTTTCAGGTAATGGAGACAAACCACAGAAGCCGCACTTTGATTCTCGCAGTCTTATCTTTGAATTAGACCCATGCAATGGGAATGGGAAAGTCTGTCTTGTTTATAAGCATGCTGAACCAGGTAAGACTGAAAAAAGTAAAGTTAGCTATCTCTTGTTGTGGGTTGTATCTGGAGTCCACACGTGGAGAGTTACCCTGTATTTCTATCTCCTTTGCAATCTGTAGGTGAAACTTTTACTGGGATGTCCTGTCTCCACTGAAGTCAGGAGCCAAACCTTAAATAGATCTAACATTTTCACTCCTTTTAATGTTGGACTCTGAGTTATAACTTATGATTTCTGCATGCTTCGAAATAGGGAAGTATTCACATGTGACCTGCAGACAATTGTGTTGAAATTAATACAGACTTCCACTAATCTGTCTCTGGTTACTTGCATGTCTCAGAACAAAGCCATTACATTTTGATGAGAAAGGATATAACTCTGCTTAGAAACAAAGTGTAGATGGTAAAAAAAGCTGAGACAGAATTAGACTGGTTCTTCCACTTTGTGCATGGATGCAGAGCCTCCAGGCACTAACTAGGTCAAAATGTGGCAGGAAGGGTTAATGGGAGGGTGAGAAACGGGAGCTGAGCTGTTTCTTCTGACAGATACAGAGATAACTGTTATCAGTGAGTAGTGAAACACCCAAGGCACTCGTAAAATAGTTGTCATCTGACACAGTGCACAGGTCACTAGATGTATGTGTGTTTACTCTGTAGGGGTTTGCACTTGCAATATACAGGTTCTTAAGAAAAATCTTGGGTTGTTATCTTGTGTCTTTCATTGGGTGTGACTGCAACTGCCATGGCAGGAAGGCCTTGTCCTCTTGCCTTCCAGTGTTAGTGATTTCAGCACATGCAGTAGATAACCTGGGCAAGGGAAGGGAGCACTGGTTACAGGTGTCAAGGTCAACACAGGGGCAGTCTGTTTAAAGGACAGTGTTCAGCATCTCAATCTCCCAAGAAAGTAACTTCTTTTTATGCTACAAAGGATGTCACCACTAGAGAAATACTTGATCACTGTAGAAAGATTTTGCAAAATGTGTTTTTGTTGGCAGCACACACTCCCATGACTTCCAGACTCTGGACTCTATTCAGTAATCCAGATGACTTACAATAGAGTTAGTTGCTTTTTACTTTGTGGGGCAGATAAATGTTTGCCATAATTGTACTTTGAACATATACTCCAAAGTTGCTGATGTCCAAGAATGTTCCATGTAGCGTGTCACTCCCAGGTTGTGAAGGAACAGCATTGCATTCATTGTCCAGCACACAGCTAGACAAATACTTCATGCAGTGGGTGAACACCGGCTGATGGGCAGGACACAAAGGCTTATAGTAAATGGGGTCACATCAGGCTGACAGCTGGTCACTGGTGGGGTTCTGCAGGGCTCCATCTTGGGCCCTGTTCTCTCCAATGCCTTCATAAACAACTTGGACACGGGACTGGAAGGGATACTAAATTTGTCCATTATTCTAAATTGCGAGGAGCTGATGTCTCCTTCGAAGGCCCTGCCAAGAGACCTCAACAAATTAGAGAGATGTGCAACCACCAACAGTATGAAGTTTGACGAAGACAAGTGCTTGATTCTGCACCTGTGCTGGGGCAACCCTGGATGTACATAAAACAGCCATTCTGATGAGTATGTTGTGTCTCCCACCTGACAGTGGCCAGGGGTTAATCTAACTACTGCAAAGCAACAGTGTAATTTGTGCTTGTTTTATTCTAGTGGTCTCCCCGGACACAGAGATCTGGTTCCTGGACAGGGCTCTGTATTGGCATTTCCTCACCAAAACCTTCACAGCTTACTACCGCCTGCTCATCACCCACCTGGGTCTCCCACAGTGGCAGTATGCCTTCACCAGCTACGGGGTCAGCCCCCAGGCCAAGGTAGGACAGCAGCGTCCAGCTTGTCAGTATTTTGCATAAGTATAGGCTGGAAAAACGTCTTCCCACCTTTTGGCAAGCAGTCTCTAGGCTCAAGGGGACCTCCCTGGTGAACCACAGAAGGGATCACAAGTTTTTCCCCTGTAATATGTTAAAAGTCATTTGTTTCACAGTAATTTGAATTCAATAATATTGTGTTAACCCTGCTTTTCTCAAGGCAGTTGGGCCTTGATAAAAATTATGCCCAGAGAAGGTATATTTAAAGTCCTAAAAGTAGTTACAGAAGACCTCTACATAAAGCCTTATGACCATTCCAGTCACTTATTGTTAAAAATACTACTCTGCTATGCCAAAATCTTGCTAGTAGAGGCTTCTCCTCTTTTTCTGTGTTTGACTGGCCCTTCAGCCCTATCCCTGCCTCCAGCCTGTGAGAGGTCAGGCAATGGAGCTGATGGTCCTACTGAGCACAGCGCAGTGTCAGTGCGCCTTGGCAAGGCCTGTTGGGACTCAATGAGTGTCCTGCACTTCACCCAGACATGACAGCTCTCTTACCAGCACGGCATTCCCTGGCTCTGTGTGCACATCAGAATTACTAAAATCACTCCTGACTTCCCATCAAGTAGTGGCTGTAGAATTTGGTTCTTTTCATTCCTGATGCCTGCCCTGTTACACTGCGCTGTGCTTTGTCAGTCAAGGCTGTGTATGTGCACTGTGCTCTGCCTTTCTGCAATTTTCCTGCTATAAATATTTTATTATGTTCGGTATATTTGCAAACCTGAAGAGGAATCATTTGTATATTCCCTAAACATTTGCAGCCCCTGTTGGTTAAAATCCTCCTAGTTTGTTAACCATTATAATTTTTAAAGGTTTTTAAGGGGGTGTATTAAAGATGTTTTCCACTAAGCAGTACATTAATAGATTGCTATCTACATTTTGGTATTGATCTTCTGTTCATCTTGTTCAACACTTTGCTGATGGTTTCACTGTGATTTGTAATACCATAACTCCTACAGTTTTATTTCCTGTCTTTGTCAATGGAAAAATGATACAAAAAAACCAAAATCATTGTAATTACTTCTAGACAGAAACAGAAACAGTAAGACAAACAAACACAAAATTTTTCCTGTAAAGAGTTAAAAAAATTTGTTATTTTATGTGTGAAGAGAGGGAGGAAGGTTACATTTTGAGAAATTCAACTAGTTGGTTTTCAGTTTGTAAGTACATTTAAATTCCAAGGGTTTTAATCTTTTGTGCTTATCTGAATCTAAATAAATATGGTTAAGTTTCATCCCATCCTTTTGCTTTTCCTCCTGTGGTTTAAATCAGGAATCGCTCCTGATAGGAGTTACACTGCAGGAAAGGTGGTGTTAGGGTTGTATCTGCTTCTCCTCTTCCGTGTCTGGAATGCAGTTCCAGGACTGGGGCTGTAGCCATGCCTTGTGTATCCTTATCACAAGCACTCTTCCAGGTCCTGTAAACTGCAAACTGATAAGTGGCATAGGATTAAAATCATGTCTTGTGGAAGATGGGGAGCAAGGTGGAATTGTCTAACTGCAGTTTGAATTTAACTTGTGTTCCCCACCATCCTGCCTTTCAGCAATGGTTTAACATGTATAAACCCATAACCATCAACACAGCACTCCTGACTGAAGAAGCTGATTCCTTTGTGAACAAGCTGGACCCCAATAAAGTATTTAAAAGCAAGAACAAAACTCCAGTGCTCAAGAAGAAACCACCTTCACAGCCACCAGGCTCCCAGAAGAGTCAAACGAGCATGACCTCTGCCAAGACATCCTCACTAGCTGGGAATTCTTCAAGGAAGTGAGCCTGCCAGATCTGACCCTGGACAACGTTTGCGATAAGCTTTGATGTTTTCTGCTGCAGAGTCTCAGTGGTTCAGACCAAGTTCCTTGTTCATGAATAGATGTGCCCATGGAAAACACATTGCAGCACTTGCATGAAATATAGCAGCCATGTGGGTGTAGTTCCTGGAGCCTCTAAAAAAAAACTTGAGACATGGATTTTATTCTCTTCTGCTACTAGCAGCACATACTTTTCAGAGGGCGTGAAGAAACCCTTGACGTCACTGCTCCATAGGGAAGCTTCTGTTCCTGTACAACTGCAGCAGTGAAATGAAAGCAAATGTAATTCAACTTAACTTTAACAGACCCATGCTGAAGTAGAGGGTGTGAAGATATTTCTGCCATGTCCTTTGAAAGAAAACTGTCCTGCCCTTGCATGCTGTGGGAGCAGGCTTGAACCCACTGGACAGAGAAGTAGCTTTCACTCCAGATAGAATCAAACTGTGCACTTGCCTGTGCTCCTTCCAACATCTGCTCTAAGATTCATGGTGCAATGGGACTTGGGACTTACATGTCTCTGCATTAGCCTAGCCACTTGCCATGCAGCGCAGACCACTTTTTGGCCTTTGTGCTGTATCTTTTCAGATGGTGACATGATTTGCAATAATCCTGGAGCCAGAAGCTGCAAGATCCCTTATTGCCTCCCTTTTGTGGGAACTGCTGAGCAGAGTCAATGGTGTTGAGTCCCATCAACCCGGAGGACCCCTTGGTTTGTCACACATTCATTTGCAAAGCTGACCAATGAAACAGCCTTTGACACTTTTCAGTTAGGCAGGATCTCACCAGGGGCTACTGAGATCCTACAGTCTTAGAAGCTCCTGATGCTGTTTTCTATACTGTAAGTTTTCAGGTTAGAACTGCACTTTAACCCATTTACTGCTGGTTTTCAGTTACACCTGGCTGTTTCCATTACTTTTCTATGCTATTCTGTCTTCCAAATATGCTGGAATCATGGTAGCACCCAGCACATTTTGTGCCTAAAACAGAAATCAAAATCACTGTTTTCAAGTAAGCACTGACTATTTAAACAGCATCATCTTTAATTTTTGAAACCACCACGTAGTTACACAAGACAAACCTACCTCACAGAGATGTTGTGAGGCTTTCATGAGTATTGTATGACCTTCAGAAAGATGAAGCCATCCTGTAAGTGCTTAACAATATTTTAATAAATATTTGAATATTTTCCTCCAGAGTGATTGGGTATTTGAAGATGCTTTGGGGAGCACATGGACATGGGATGCAGAGGATGTATGGCAAGAGCAGCATGCAGGACAGATTGTTCGGGGTGTTTTTTTAATGCGGTGGAGAATCTCTCACTGAGAAGGGATGGGTTACAGTGCTTTTAGGTAATCCCTCTTGAGCTACTCAGAAATTCCCAGTTTATTTCACACAGGTCAAAAGACTGAGCTGTGTGACAGCTGTTCCACTTCTGTCCTGCAGTCACTGTACAAAATCTCTGCAGCCAGCAGCCCCTGCTCAGGCATATTTTGCTGGCTTCCAGCACTGCCCAGGGCCCACCTTCAAAAGCAGTTGCTGCATTGCCTGGCAGCCACTCTCTGCTACCCTCAGATGACAAGAAATCCTCTAACGCAGCCTCTCAAGCCCATGTGCATCGTGAGACAGGTGAAGATCTGTTGTAGGTGCTCCACTAATATAAAGTCAGCTCTAATGAGAAAGCACACATCAGTACCTCCCACCCAACCCCACCCCATACCATAGCAATCCATCAGTTATCCTTTTAATATCGGGATGGGAATGATCATTAAAGCCAGTAAATGCCCCGGAATTCTGTGCAGTAGTGATGTTCCGTCACTTCCTGCTCTTGGAGATCTCTGTGTTTATTCATGGCACCCAGCCCTGGAACTGCAGTTATGTGCTTGACATACGTACCATACTTGCTTCAGCACTTCCTAGAGAAGTTAAGACTGTTGTCCCCCTCCTGGGAACAGGCAGCTTCTGATACTGTTCTGCTTTGAATCCAGTGACACCTCCAACTTGTAACGCTGTTGCCGGTCCACTTCCTCGTTCAGATGGAGGTAGCAGAATTCCTGCAGCAGCAGGGCAACCTCTTCTTACATTTCTCATGCATTCAGAGTAGAAAAAAGAAGTTTTAAAAAAA
>VZRS01010584.1:0-21398 GCA_013398055.1 Ifrita kowaldi | reverse complement strand
GATAAGGGGATCATGTGTTGGGGATCACTGATAGGGGATCATGTGGGGGGCTCACTGATAAAGGGACCGTGTGTGTTGGGGGGTCACTGATAAGGGGATCCTTTGTTGAGGGTCACTGATAAGGGGATCATGTGTTGGGGGCTCACTGATAGGGGATTATGTGTGTTGAGGGGGTCACTGATAAGGTGATCATGTATGTTGGGGGTCACTGATAAGGGGATCATGTGAGGGGCTCACTGATAAAGGGACCATGTGTGTTGGGGGGTCACTGATAAGGGGATCCTTTGTTGGGGGTCACTGATAAGGGGATCAGGTGTTGTGAGGTCACTGCTGAGGGGATGGTGTTGGGGGCTCAGGTAGGAAGAGATGGATCTTTCTCAGCATTCCTGGTGACAGAAACAACAGGAGAGGCAGCAGAGCCATCCTGCACCCCTGGGAAGAGCCAAATGCAAGTTCCTGCTGCTCCAGGGCTCAGCCTCTTGCTGCGACCTTTGCTGGTACGAGGTGGTGTGAGGGGTGATGGTTGGTGGTGGGAGGGTTTGGACACAAGCGAGTCCCAGGCTGTCCCTGGGTTGTGTCTGACCCCTGGGGAGCCCCTCCATGCCGAGCTGGAGGGCAGGAAGTCTCCAAGGTGAGCAGCTCTGGCATGTTTTATTAGAGTCCTGTATCCACTCATTCATCCAGGACAGGGAATTACAGCTCTCTCCTCTGCCTCACAGTTTCTCCACCCTGGTGTGTGGGGACAGCTTTATTTTAGTGTTCTCCAGCCCCCTCTGGTCACCTGCCCCTGACCCAGCTGTGGTGGCTGTGGAGCACCGTGGTCTGGATGAACTGGCAGAGACAGAGAACGCTGCTGTGCTCCACGTGTCCCCCTGCCCCGGCCCGAGGGAGCCGGCCCGTGACCAGGAGCCGGACGTAGCATCCACTGAAGATCACCAGGAGCTGCTGGGCCATCGCCTGGAAGGAGCAAGAGAGGGGTCAGAGCAGGGCATCCCTGTGGGCAGGCCAGAGAAGACATCAAACACCACTTTCTCCCTGCTTCAAGGACTGTCCAGCTCTGCCAGGAGCAGGACAGCAGCCAATGGCACAGAAAAATGTCCCAGATCCCCTTCTGGCCAGCAGTGCTGTCCCCACAGGGGGTGACACCGAGTGACCGCTGGCTCGCGGGTGGCCCTGGGGACCTGCCCACTCTGTCCCTGCCTGTAGACAGCCAGAGAGCCTCAACCTGCAGGGATGCAGCCAGAGAGCCTCTCCCCTGCACAGGGATGTCACCTGCACTGAATTCACTCAGCGACAGTGACAGGAAAGCTGCAAAATAAATCAAAATCATCCCTTTGGTAGCTCCGTGCTGAGCGGGAATCAGGACACATTTGTTGCTCAGCGTGGCACAAGTCTTTGAAGGCACTTTCCATGGAGGAGACAAAGGCTGGGCACATCCAGGGCTCAGCCCCAGCCTGGGCAGGGGCACCAGGGCCCTGGGTAGAGGTTTTCTTCCAAACAGGACCCTTGGGACCAGCAAGGAAAAGCCCAGTCCATGAATTCCTCAAGGACTAAGCCCCAGCTGCTCAGACTGCTCGGCACTGCCAGGGCTGGAGAAGTGTGTGTGGACTTCCAGGTGCTTCTGCTGGAGAAAAAGGAGGTGTCCCCCGTGGCTGGGATGAGTTTTGGAGCTGAGATGCCTCGGGGGGGTGATTTGGTGCCTCTGTCAGAGGGATATTTGTCCTCACCTCGGGTGGGCCCTCGGGGATGAGGCGCAGGAGCTCATTGCAGGTCACAGGATCTTTATTCAGGGTCTCCCCGCTGGATAAAAGAGGGGATTCTTCACATGGAGCTTCCTCCTCCATCCCCAGCTCGGGCTGAACCGCCACATCCATGACCACACAGAGCTGGTCCAGGCTGTGCCTCAGGCCTGCCTGGAAGAGAAGGAGATTTTGGGGCTCTCCAAAGGCAGGCAGCAGTGGTGTCCTGAGCACAGCCTTTACAGGGCACCAATTCCTCCTGCATGGACTTAACTCCCAGGCTTTCCCATCCCAGGCAGCAGTGGTGCCCTGAGCACACAGTTTAAAAGGCACAATTTCCTCCTGAACGTTTTTCACTCCTGGGATTTCCCATCCCAAGAATCGTGCCCAGCACTTGGATCTGGGTGTCCATCCCACGGCCTGGCTGCTCTCAGCTGCCTCTTGTGCCAGTGGCTGCTCCCAGCACCACGGGCACAGCCTGGCATGGAGAATCCTGTCTTTAAAAACGGAGTTCTCTCACCCCCTGTGTGAATCAGGGAATTGCAGTCCATCCCTGAGCTGCAGCTTTCAGGGAGATGAGCAGCCTGGAGACTTTTGGAGGGCTCTCACCTCTCATCCCACACAGGCAGTTCACTGGGTATTTATACACCCACAGAGTGCAAAACATTTTCTGAAGGCCAAGAGGACAGAATTTTTATAGAATTAAATCAATCCAGCACTTCCTGCTCCTCCAGGCTATCCCACTTATTCCAGGAGGACAGCTCAAGGTGTCAGCTGTTCCAAGGCGTGCCACGTGCTTCCAAAATTTGCCTTTCATTCCTGATGACTTTCCATCATTAAAGCTGTGCAGTTAATTATCCAGACACGCACATTCCACGGGGTCTGGATGAATTCCCGCTGGACTGGGCACAGACAGGTGCACTTTATTCACCTGCCCAGCTCCCAGAGCACAGCAGGAGAACCTCAGCAGGGCACCCAAACACTCATTTATCCTTTCCCACCTCCATCCCAGCAAATCTGGGGCTTAGGGAAGGCCCTGCCCGTGTCCCCAGGCTGTCCCTCACCTGTGTCCCCTGCAGCTGAGTGATGTGGGCTGCCAGGGCCTGGAGGCAGCGCTCGGGGCTGAAGTGCACAAACCACAGCTGGAAGGGGCAGGTCAAGGATGGAATCTCTCCATGCTTCCCTCTCCCAGCCCCGGGGATGGTGGGATGGGCCTCACAGGGAGCAGAGCTGAGGCAGGTGGTGCCCACGGGGTGCTCAGGGCAGCCAGGACCCAAATTACAGAACCCAGGGGTGGTTTGGGCTACAGGAGGGTCTGGGCTAAGATAAAACCTCCAGGGAAAGGGGAAGGGGAAGGGGAAGGGGAAGGGGANAGGGAGAGGGAGAGGGAGAGGGAGAGGGAAAGGGAGAGGGAGAAGGGAAGGCCCAGAGAGCAGCCAGTCCCTCTCCCTCACCTCCTGCAGCCTGGGATAACCCTGGCTCACTGCCCATCACTCATCTCAGTGACCCTACACCTACATAAACTGTGGGGCACAGGGACTTAGCTGCCCTAAACCCCTTCCTGCTTTCCCTTTATTTCTAGGGATTCACTCCATTTATTTTTTTACAAAATTGCCCATACTCGGCACTGCTCTGAGGACAGAGAGTTTTCCAAGAGCAACGTTTGCTGGGGATGTGAGTCCTGCCAGCTGCGAGGCAGCCAGAGCTCTGTCCTTGTGCACCTGCTGCACCTGCCAGCAGCACAGGGATCCAGGGAAATGCAAAATCCAGAGGGTTGGGATGGATCTGACATCGGAGCAATTGTAAATCCCTGGGTTATTTGCTGCTCTCAGGCAGTTTTGGGACAGGGAGGTAAAGGTGAAGGTTCCCTGGATTAGTCCTCTAATGGACTCTGCTGGCCTGAATAAATGTGGAATTCAGGTTTAAAAATGTGGAATTCAGGTTTATAAATGTGGAATTCAAGGTTATAAACGTGGAATTCAGGTTTTTAAGGGTATCCTCCTCACCCTGAATGACTTTGCCCTCCTGCAGTGCTCCCTGTCCCCTTCCCTGCCTCACCCTGGCTTCCCTCTCCATTTGTATTTCAAGCCTCTCTCTGTCTCTGTCACCTTCCTTTAACACCTTCACAGAGTCTTAAAACTCTCTTCATTCCCCTCAATCCCTGTCTAGTCCAGAAAAATCATCTCTGAAAAGCAGCAAATGAGCCCAGGGATGGGGATTTTGGTTTTCTCCATGTTTGGTTTTTGGGGGACTGTTTGCTTTTTTCCCCTGTTGGTTCTTTTTGGGGTTTTTGGTTCGGTTTTTTTTTTTTTTTGCCACAGGAACTCTGCTATCACTCTGCCTGTAGGCAGAATCATCAGCATCACATAACATATTTTTAGGAATAATTGTGTGCCCTAAGGAATCCCATTTCAATCCTTTAGACTCGTTATTTCCAGTCACCTCTGGGCATATCTCAATGCCCACTTGCAGGAGAAATAAAAACTTCCCAGTTCCTCGTGCCATCCCATAGGAGACAAACCAGATCCTAGGAATCCCAGCCTCTGGATCACACCAGCAATAAATACCTGCAGGGCAGGAGGGATCTGACCAATTCCCAGCAGAAAGGATACTTGTAGGATGTTGTGTGGCCCATCCAGGACATCTGTAATCCCCAGGATCACGCTGTGCTTGATAAAGATTTCATTGACAGCTGCCAGCCTCACATCTGTGTTCACATTCAGCTGTTAGAGAATGAGAGGGGAAAATAACCCAGTCCACAGCAAAAGTCTACAAACTGCAGCTGGATAATCCCAAATACTGCAGCTCTGAGAGGAAAACACTGGAATTGATTTGCAGGGTCCTGTTCTCCCTCCCATCCCCAGCAATGTCCTTTCCTGAACCCCTGTGAACCCCCACATTTGTCTGGCTTCCTCTTGGAAGAATCATTTGCTCCAAACCCCCCTCTGGATTTTGAATCGAGCCTTTCCAATATTATTCTTCAGGCAAATGAATGGTGCCAGTGGTGCCAGGAGCAGCAGGGAATGCCAGGAGGAATCATCGGGAGCAGGGCAGGAGCCAGAGCTGCTGTGGGAGCACAAACCCCACTCTGCAAGGGTTGGTCTGTGGGGTGACCTTTTTGTGGCCTCTCAGTGCTTAAAGAAGCTCCAGGAGAGCTGGAGAGGGACTGGGGACAAGGGCTGGAGGGACAGGACACAGGGAATGGCTTCCCACTGCCAGAGGGCAGGGATGGATGGGATATTGGGAAGGAATTGTTCCCTGGGAGGGTGGGCAGGCCCTGGATCCCTGGCAGTGTCCAAGGCCAGGCTGGACGGGGCTTGGAGCAGCCTGGGACAGTGGAAGGTGTCCCTGCCCATGGCAGGGGTGGGATGAGATGAGCTTTGAGGTCCCTTCCAACCCAAACCATCCTGGGATTCTGTGATTCCATAAATCCTGCTACTGTTGACTCCATCCTGCTGTAGAATCTCAAATAAATTTGCTTTTCCTGTTCGTATCTGCATGTAGCCAGTGGGGCTTCCTTAACAAGGAAAATTCAGTGTGCAGTAAATGAAATTCACTCCAGAAGGCTCCAACACCCACCCCAGGACGGAGCAGGCACAGAATGGGCTGAGCTTCAAGGTCCCTTCCACCCCAAACCAGTCTGGGATTCTCTGATTCCTTGATCTCCAGCAGCACGAGGTCTGAGCCAGCCTGAGCAGCTCCAACACTTCCATTTCAAGCATTCCATCCCCTCCCTTGGCTGCAGAACATCCCCTGCCTTCCCTGAGTGCTGTCAAAATATTCCTTCCTCCCTGGATCGTTGCATTCTTTGCCTGCAACTAGGGAATGACCCAGCAGGAGGAATCCTGCTCCCCTCTCTCCACATCCCCACACCAGGAGCCTCCTCTCACCTTCCTCTGGTGGTGATCAAGGACCAGGATCACCAGGACAGTGACAGCCAGGGCCACCAGGGTCACCAGCACACCAGCCCCCCAGTAGCGTCCCAGGGAACTCAGCTGGAGCGTGGAGTAAAGGTTTGTCCAGAGAGAGATGTAGAAAACCTGGGAAAAAATAGAGAGGCTGGTGAGAGTCACAAAGGCATGAAAGAGAGAAAAGTCACAGGAAGAAGAAAATAACAATCCCTTCTCCCTCATAAATTAAGTCCCATGAGATTTTTTCAGAGGGTGAGAAAGGACAGAAGTTCTTTCCAATAATAAATACAGGAAAGAAAGGACTGGAAGCACTGAGGGAGCCCTAGTTTATTTTAAAAAATCACCACTCACCAAAGACAAAGAGTGAATTATTAATGATGATTCATCCCTAGGAAGGATTTCAACGGAGTTCTTCCATTTAGATAAGAAATGCACTCACTGAGGCATATTGATAATAATTCTCAGAGTCCCTGGATTTAGAAAGTTCCTATTTCAAGGTGGTGCAGAGACCACTCCTTTACAGGACTGACACAGGGCTCAAGGGCTGTGTTAAAGGCAGGGAAAACCGGATTCCTTCCCTTCCCAGAGCATGGATTTGGGCAGGAGATTGTGTGTGACATGTAGGGCACAGCATCATCTCATAAGGACACAACTCAGGTGCACCAAACAGGCACCAAACCCCTCACAACACTGAGCACCAATTCCTACAATATCAGTGAAAGGGGATTTGTATAATGGCTATCCAAAACAAACAAAAAAAAGGAATTAAAACAAGGATTTGGGTTGGATCCCACCCTCAGCACACTGCAAAGCACCAGCCTCACAGCAGATGCTCATGGTTGGGTGTCTGGAGGAGTTTCTTTCCCCAGAAGAAGACAAACAAGACCAAAAGCTGACTGATTCATTGGTCTAAATGAGCGTCAGGACCAGAACACCTTCAGCTCTTTAAAATCAAGTTCTAAACCAGGTCTGGTTTAGGCACTGCCAGCTCAGCGTGTGCTGCTCACCAACAGCCTGCTGTGGTGGGAGTGCCAGCAACAGGGTGGAGAGAGGGCCTTGCCCTCCATCCCCAGGAATTCTGTGAGCTGGGACTGCCAAGGGAACCCACCAGGAATGTGTCAGAACCAGGATTTGCTCCCCAGCCAAACCCCGCTCCCTCCGTGGGCACAAGAACCCCGGTGCCAGGCCAGGCAGCCCGCGGTGCCCTCACCACGGCCATGGCAATCTGGAAGCCCCTGGAGCTGCAGAACAGGTACCGCCTCACTTCGGGCCTCAGGACACCCTCCTGGAGCAGCCTTCTCCACGGATCCGTCGGCACCTGCCCCGGGGCAAACACAGAACCACAGCCACCCTCCAGTTTGGGCTCCAGCTCCCAGCAGAACCAGCCCGGGCAAACCTCGTGGGGCGCTGCAACCCAAATCAGTGCCCCAGAGCTCCCTCCCACAGGGAACACCTCCAATCCCATCCACAGAGCTGCCACGGACCCAAAACTTGTGTTCCTGCCTCAGCTGCAGGGAGTAAAATCTGCCTGGGAAAGTCACAAGGGGGAAAAAATGCCTTTTGTGACAAAGGACACAAGAAGACATTGTCCCAGGGATGCTCTGCCCTATCAGAGTGAATTTCAAGCAAAATTCACTCCAATCTATCTTCAAAGAGTTTCTTCACGGAGGTTTAAGCCGAGTCCATCCCAGCTGACTTCCAGCCCACGGGGAATAGACCGAAGTTGGACTGAAACAAGTGACTCTCAAACCAAAAAAAACCCTCGAAGCCATTGGCTGCATTTGTGGGTGAAAATGCAACTGCTGCAAATCCAGCTGGAATAATCTCCCAGGGGAGCTCACCTGGACGCCGAGGGACTGCAGCTTCTGGGCACAAAGGTCCATGTCGAAGGAGGAGCTGGGGCAGGTGTTGTCCATGCTGAGCACCAGCAGCACCCGGCCTTGGGGGGGTTCTGCAAGAGCCCGAAGGAGCTCTGAGCACAGCACTGGGGGGGTTTTATCCCACAGCCAAAGAGCACCTGGCAAAGGGGAGGCTGAGAGCACAAACCACCCTGGTGTGTTTTAAACAGATCCAGAATCCCTCCCTTGGACATTGCTAAGGAGCTCTGGAAGCAGCCTGAGACCCTCTGTAAGGAAACAAACTGCAGAGAGGGAGGAAACCCCACAAACATCCCAGGAGGGAGCAGCCAGAGATAACAGGAGATAACACCATGCTCTGATCTGCAGCACAACCACGTCCTGCCCCAACAACCCTGACTGGGAGGACAATGGGCTCAGGCTGCTGGGTGGTGCCAAGGCTCATCTCCCTCTTACAGACCCCCCCATTGCCCACCCACCACAAAAACCAACTTGAGCGATTAATTAAAGTGTTTTCCTTTCCATTTCCATTGCTTGGGAAGGTGGCAGGGCTGCCCTGGAGCACCCACAGATCCTCCAGCAGCGTTCCTGGAGCGTGGCTCTGCTCACGGCCCTTCCAGTGTCAGCTCGGGCCAGGATCAGAGATGCATCCTAGAGACTCAAGTCAGGAGCCCAAAAAGTGTGAGGACAGCCTGTCCTAGATTTGAGGAGCAGCACAGGAGAGCTGTGATCTCCAGGCAGCCCATCTGGCATCACCTAGAGCTTACACAAGCTGTGCTACAGCGAGAGGAAGAGTTTGGGTCGAAGGCAGTGGCTGGTTCAGCTGAGATCCTGCTTCGCTGAAAGGTTGCACCCAAATTTCCTTCCCCTTGGCAGCTCCAAGGTCAACCAGGTGTCCCTGGGCTGCTCCTGGGAACACTTTGGGCAAAAAGGGGCCCTGCTGGAGGGTGCAGGGGGATGTGAGTGAACAGCCATCCATGGCTCTGCCTTCTGCCAGGCTGCTCCAAGCCCCGTCCAGCCTGNGGGGCAGAATCCCCCTCCCCTGCTGCCTCAACACAGGTCAAGTTTCCCAAAGATTTCTCCACTTCAAAGTCCAAGAGGAGAGGACTTGCAGGGGTCTGCATTTCAATAGGTCGGTTCACTCATTCCTGCACACCAGGCATTCCAAAAAAAACCTCAAAGCACCTCCACCCCCTTCCCAAAATGCTGAAACACCCCCAATGTTTGGGTACTTTGGCAAGTGAGATGCTGTTAAAGAGCGGCTTTGATAAAATCTGTCAGTGGTTATTTTTGGGACACTGAGCTCAGATCTGCCTCTCTCCCCTTATCAACAAGCTGCTCCCTTACCTGTCACCCACTGCAGGGCTCCTTCCTTGAAATCACTCTTGCAGTAGAGGAGGGAGGACCCATTTTTCTCAGTTCCACCAGTTTGGCTTTTCTGGGCCATGCTGGAGGTGCCTCTCCTTGAAGGATTCTGTGTTGTCTGGCCAGAAATTCAGCTTTGATGTCTCTAATTCAGCATTTCTCTCTCTAATTCAGCATTTTTCTGTCTCCCTGCTGGGAAGCACCAACCAGCCCCACAGCACCAGAGTGGGGAGCAGATTGTGAAACCCTCACTCGCACTCCCACTGCTGCCTTCCTTGGGATCCTGCTCTCCATGAGCCACGAGGCATTTTCAAGCCCTGAAAAGAGAAGAAGAAAATCCCAAATCTTGCAGAGCTACAGGATAACAGCAGTGACTGTGCTCCTTGGGGATGCCAGCACCTGGTGCTGGCCAGTGTGAGCTCAGTACACACAGACTCAATTTTTACATTTGGTTTTTGTCGAGAGGTGGAAAAGTTATCCTTAAATATTCCTTAAATTGTCCTGACATCCTTCAGCATTCCCATTTCGTAAACAATTAGCAAGGAACAGGCAGGACTGCTCCTTGCCAAGCCTCTCTGCCATCACCTTCAGGAGAACCTGGAGCTGGTGTCAATGCCCCTCCCTGGAAGTGCAACTCCTGCTCAGTGACACGGGGACAAATCCCCACCACAGGAGGGGAGAAGTGCAGATAAGGAAGAAAAATGCATCTGCTGAAGGCAGAGTCAAGCAGGAGCTCCCAGCCAGCAGCAGTGAAGCCTTTGAGGGTTTCTGCTTCCCTTTTCCCTCTCTTTTCCTCTCCCCTCTTTGCTGCTTTCCTCTCCCTTCTCCTGTCTTTTCCTTTCCCCTCTCCTCTCTTTTCCTCTCTCCTCTCATCTCTTTTCCTCTCCCCTCTCTGTTTTCCTTTCCCCTCTCCTCTGTTTTCCTCTCCCCTCTCCTCAGGGAAGTTCTCACAGCAGGCACCATGCCCAAGGTTTCCCAGGTGGTTTTTTCCCTGCTGACAAAGCTCTCTAACCTCCTGCCAGCACCTGTGGGCGGCTGTAAACACGTGGAGGACTCTGGAGTTTACTTTTCAATTACCTTCCACTCCAGCTTGCCAAAACCACCATTTACTTTTTAACCTCTGCTCAGGAGCCTGTCGCTGTCTCCTGGCGGGAGGATCCCTCATGGATCTCACCCACTCTCCCTCCAAAGAGGATTGGGGTTTTTTCTGACTTTTTTTCTGATTTTTTCTGACCTTTCTCTGGTTTTTTCTGACGGTTGCTGCAGTTTTCCCCTCACACAAAGCCAGGATAGCCCCTGGTTGAAGAATGTCAGAAAAGAAACGGAGGCAAGAGAAACAACGCGAGAAATTCTTCTGATCACAAAGAAAAAAAAACCATAAAAGGGATAAAAACTCCCACTGAAAGGATCAAAGCACAGGGGGTGAGCAGTGAGTGTGGGCACACAGGATGGGCACAGCGCCTGCTCCTCACCTGCACGGCTGAGGAGAGATTCCCCTGGGCACAGTTCTGCCACGAGGATCATGGGCAGCCGCGTGTCACAGGGCACATCCAGCACCAAAAGGTGCATTCAGGCTGAATTTTCTCCCTCCTTTCCTTCTTTTGCCATCAAACAGAAGGGAGTGTAAAATCAAGACAGAAAAGCCAACAGAAGACAGAAGCAAAGGGTGAAAAACCAGAGGAGACTAAAAAAAAAAACTAATTAGAAACTGAAGAAAAACCTGCTTAAAACCAACCACCCCGTTGCTGCTGCTGCTGGCACATCCGTTTGGAGATGAATCAAGGCTCTGTGGCTCAGGTGAGGGGAATTTGGGGTCGCTGGGGGACAGTCCCCAGGAGGTGACACTGAAGGCGCAGCAGGCCAGGGCAGCTCAGCCGTCCCCAGGAGGGAAATAGCCTTCCCCAAGTGCTGGGAGCTCCTCAGCCGAAGCAGCTTTGCTTTTACCTCTTAGAGCAGCACTGTTTGGCTCAGTTGCCTTTTCCTGAAGTGGCCATTTTGGGGTTTGGATCCCCCCCAAACCTTCCTCTGCTGCCTCCTGAGCTACCTCGAGGAGCAGCCTCTCCTCTCCTGCTCTCCCGGGCTCCGTGTCTCTCCACATCTCTTATTCTTTACGCAATGCCAACATCCCTCTGGTGAATTCGCTTCCTCCTTTTTTGGACACCTCCAAGCCCTCACCAAACACCACAGGAACACCCAGCAGGTCCTTCTGCTTCATTCCCAGAGCAGCCAGCAGAGCCTTACCTGGTCCAGCTCACTCCTGGTGCCGGGAATGCAGCTCAGCTCCCTCCTCCTCCTCCTCCTGCTGCCTGTCCTGTACGTGCCACTGTCCCACTCTGCACTGCACGGGTGCCACGCTGTGCCACCACCGAGCAGGAAGGTCCCAGCCTGTGCTGGATGAGGTCCCTCTGTGCCCTGCGCCTCCTGGGACCAGGGATTGAGCAGCCCCGTGCCCCTGCCTCCCTCTCCTCACCCCGAGCTGCAAGCACCGACTTGCAAAATCTCCCCGGTGCATGTGACTCTTCGCCTGGGCTGGGTTCAGAAATGTGGTTTTAACCCTCTGTAGTTCCTCAAAAGTGTTCCCACGCCGAAGGCACAGCCACAGGGGGAGATTCTCCCTCCTCCCCAGGAGTTCCCTCATCTTGGGTGGGGGTCCAGAGCCTGAGGAGTGAAGAGCTGAAGAGCGGCACAGACAGGAGGCTTCCCCCTCCCTCTCCTCCTCCTCCTCCTGGATCAGCCAGGCAGGATTCAGGAACTACAAATCCCACAGTTGCACCACCTCAGTTCCTGTGAGTGTTTCAGTCAAAGCCAAACACCCAAGACAGGGCTGGGGACATCAGAGGAGGCGAACAAAGATCTCAAGGCTGACAAGAGGCCGCTCTCCCTTTATCAGAAGGTCATGGCAAGCACACAGGAACAGGGATAACAGGCAGGGCCGGAGGTGGAGCCCTCCCCACAACAGGAGGCTGTGCTGATGTGGAGCGAGTTTCCCCTCCAGCAGCTCCAGAAGAAAAGCAGGAGGCTCAGGCACAGCCGGATCCTCCAGGGCAGCTGCACATGCTGGAGTTGTTTGCCTGACAACGCTGAGAGGCACCATGAAAACAAAACTCCTTAGCTTGGGAATGGTGGTATCAGAGCTCCCCAAAAGCTGCAGGATCCGTGGAGGGTTGGAACAAAGCAAATCCAGTGGTGAATGGTTGGAAAAACAAACAAAAAAGGAGTTTCTTGCAGTGCCCGTGTGCACTTCCTGGAGCAAAGGGCGCTCTCCTCCTGGAGGGATGGGTTCTGCAGCCCTGCCTGCTGCAGGCATTGCTGAGCTGGGGGTTCACCCCCTCGCGTGGCTCCACAGGCAACAGGAACAACTCCAAAGCCACTCACCCTCATGGGATCTTGTTACACTGGAAACAGGCAACGCCATCCAGGTACTGGGGAAAATCCCATAAATCTGTCACCAGCTCAGGGCCCAGCTCCAATCCCCGCCCAAGACAGGGCCATGGGAAGCTTTGGGTTCTTTTGCAAACGCTGCTCATCAAAAGTTTGGGTTTTGTTTGCTCCTCACCCACACAGAGATGCTGACAGGGAACATGAGAAGCCAAGAGCACTGTCAGCTCTCCACAGGAAAACGCCCCAGGCGAATCCATGTGGGACAATACACTTTAAAGAACGTGGGTAATGAGCTGCAGTACATCCCCTGCGCCCCTCTTGCTTGGCAAGACATGCAGGGTCTTGGTATCAGAAAACTCCTGCTCATTTGGGAGGAGTGTTGGGATCACCAGAGGCTGGAATCCCAGGATGGTTTGGGTTGGAAAGGCCTTAAAGTCCAGCTCATTCCACTCTCTCGAGAGCAGGAAACCTCCCACCAGCCCAGGCTGCTCCAAGCCCTGTCCAGCCTGGCCTCATCCTCCCCTTTACCACATTTTCTGCCTCTGGGGGAGTTCCCCCCACCCCATTTTCCCAAATTCCTGCAGTGCTGTGCAGCTGGTTATAGATTGCTTGGAGTTGATGTATTTGATTTCACCTTTCTCAGTTTCTCTTCCCTGCAGGGAGTCTCAGGCTATTGGTTTCAGATCATTTCTCCCACTTATCAAGATCATTTGGAATTGTGATTCAGTGCTCTGTACAGTTTGTATCTCTTCCCAGCTTGGTGTCCTGGACTTACATTGTACTCCCTGTTCCACCTGCTGCATTAATGAATATATTACAGGGAGCCTGATTCCAGGGAAAAAGAAAAAAATCTGCTGTTTGAAGACAGAAGAAGTTTGAGGACTGTCCCAGGCTGCCAGCACCCACCAACCCCTCCCGGCCTCAGGAATAACCTCACCCTCCATCACGTCCTTAATGTCATTTCTGAGGCCACTCTTCAGTCCCTATTTGAAGTCTCACCACTTTAAATAATCAGACACACACTTTTAGGCTGCTTTTGCCTATTCTGACCATGTTCTCTCTGTATTTACTCCATGCTTTGATAAACTGAGCTCTTTTGCAGTATTTGGAATCCACAGCCCTGTGATTGCAGCTTTTTTGGCCACAGTCTGCATGTGGTTGCAGTTTCTCCCCACGTCAGCCTTGTTTGGACTGTGCGCACTGCAGCCAACACTGGCACATCTCATTTTCTTTTGATGAAACTGCATTTTCAGGGGAGAACTGTGCCATTTTTTCCTATTTTTTTTCCCTAGTGAGCCTTAATTAGGAGAACAAAGTTGTTGAAAGCCTTGTCTTGCCCTTCTCCTCCCTTCCTGCACACAAAGTCCTTTCGCTCTGCGTTGTTGGATTTTTTTGTCAGCAAAGCTGACAGATTGACAGTCATTAAATATAAAAATTTATTTAACACTACCCATAAATTACAAGTTTCAAATCAAGAATGACATTTGCTTAAGGCACGAAGTGTGGCTCTTATCTTTTTTTTTCCTACTTCTGCCTTTTTCCTATGAAGACTTAAAGTATTATTCTTTTTACTATGTTAATGCGAAAAACTCTTTTCTTGAATCTCAAATTAAAAGAAGGAAAGCTTGCTGTGTGCCTGGGATAATGATTCAGCTATTGATCCAGAAGATGCTTTATTAGATTATTTTGAGGCAGACGAATGTAATTTAATACCAATTTATTTTCTATTCCTATGCCAGCCCAAGATACAATCTTTTCTGCATGAAATTAGCACTTTCTCCTTTCAACCTCAAAGAAAGATTACACTGTGCTCCTTCCTCGGATTAGTTTGGGAAAACTTTTTCAGCAGAACATTGATCCAGAGGGTTCTTGATAGTATTTTCTGTTAAGGCTTTAAAGCCGAAACCTCAGCTGGGATCAGCAGGTTCTTGGCTTGTCTCTCCCATTATGCATTAATGCAAGAACTAGTGAAGAGAGATAAAGGGGAAAGAGATTCCAGCTGAGGAAAGCAGAGGGAAAGAGGGAAAACAGAGCAGGTTTAATGCGGGCAGAGAGAAAGGAGAGGAGCTGCATTATTTTTACACGGTCAGCTGTCACCTACAGGGGACACTGCAGGGTGGTCCCGCCCCACAACAGCAGGACAGCACCCGGGATGCCCCATCCTGCTGCTCACACCTCCCAGGAGCTGCCCCACAGGCCAGGAACTGCTGGATTTTCTGTAGGGTTACACCAAATTCTGCCTGCTCCGGGGTCAGCTGGGCTCTGGGGTGGGAGAAAACAGCAGGAGCCCAACGCTGGGGATGGCAGGAAAGGGATAGAGGGACTGCCAGCAGCTCACTGGGCTGTATCTGGCATTAAAATAGCTCCAGATTTAATAAAGATCATCAGTAGTGACCTCACAAAAGCAGAACAATGAGGAATTTAAGGTTGCCACATGTGGACTTGCCCCCTGGAAGACCCTGAACAATGCCCTAATGCTGCCATCCAGCACAGCCAGCCTGGCAGCTCCAGGCAGAGAGGGGAAGGGCTCCTGGACCTCCAGCAGCAGGAAAATGTAGGGTCCTCTCCCTGCTTCTGAAACTGCCCAAATCCAGCTGCCAGGGGAGCTCCTGCTAAAGCACTGCCAGCCAGAATTGCTGCCCTCCTCATGAGAGCCTCTCTGGACTCCAGATCCGGGCTTAGAGGTGATTTCCCTCCTTTATTTCATAGGATCGCAAGGTCACAGAATATCCCAAGCTGGAAGGGATCCACAGGGATCATCCAGTCCAACCCCACCCTGGGCATCCCTGGCAGCGCTGTCCAAGCCCTCCTGGAGCTCTGGCAGCCTCGGGGCCGTGCCCATTCCCTGGGCAGCCTGGGCAGTGCCCAGCACCCTCTGGGGGAAGAACCTTTCCCTGCTCTCCAGCCTGAGCCTGCCCTGGCCCAGCTCCAGCCGTTCCCTGGGTGCTGTCCCTGGCCCAGGGAGCAGAGATCGGAGCTGCCCCTCGGGAGGAGCTGCAGCCCCCGGGGAGCTCTGCCCTCAGTCTGCTCCAGCTGAACAATCCCAGTGCCCTCAGCTGCTCCTCACGGGCCCCTCCAGACCCTTCCCCATCCCCCTGTCCCTCCTTTGGACACTTTCTCCCACTGTAGTGCCCGAACTGTCCCCAGGAGCCGGAGCCAGGTGGAATTTCCAGGGATGGGAGCCCAACTCAAGGGAATCACAGCAATGTGAGTGCCCAAAGCAGCTTCTGCTCTTTCTGTGGTACACGAGCAGGCTGTGGCTCAGTCCTGAGGGATTGTCACAGACTCCTAGACTGGTTTATGTTGGAAGGGACCTTAAAGATCACTCAGTTCCACCCCCGGCCATGTGCAGGGACACCTCCCACTATCCCAGGCTGCTCCAGCCTGGCCTTGGACACTTGCAGGGATCCAGGGGCAGCCACAGCTTCTCTGGGCAGAGGAGCAGCAGGAAGAATTCAGATACAGATTTGTTCTAACAGCTGGTGTGGGCTTCACTCTTACTCCTCAAACTTGCTGTAAAATGCCCCAAAAATCCAATTTCAGGGGCAGGAAGCAGCGTGTCCCACTCCATACCCATGTCAGGACTGTTCCCTGGCACAGCCTGGCTTAGGCACACATGGCTCCCTTTCCCACAGCATCACAGGGCAAGATGAAAGAATCTCAACTGGAAATAAAATCTCTGCACTGCACAAACAAAGCCAGCCTTCCTGGAGAGCAGGAATTGGGAATCCTTCAGTGCAAAGTTGGAGTCATTCTCAACAGTTAAGTTTCAGGGAAGTATTACAGAAAATTATTATTCTTGCAAGACATTAACACTTCTGCGTGTTCTAAAGGGAGTTTCTTCACAGCACATTTGCCAAGGAGAAATAATCAGAGAGGATTTTTTTCTTCCCCTTTTTCTCCTGCCTGTTCTAAAGAAGGATAAAAGTCCTCATTAACCACGGGAAACTTATGAACCAATATGAGAAAGTGGAGCACACACTTCATTTTTTTCTGGACAGAGCCTCAGTCTGTCACTGATAAGAGAGGGAATGAAATTGCTAATTACAGCCTGCAGCAAGGAGGGCTTTGAGGAGTGTCCTGCTGGAGCCTGAGCACCTGCTCTCAACAGGGAGAAATGTCTCATCTCCAAAGGACAGAGAGGAATTAGCAAGGCTGCAACCTTTTATGAGGCCATAACACCTCTCCACATTACAGCACACGCATTAAAACTGCTTTGATCCTGTTCTGCTTGTACCCACCTGGCTTCTCCCCCAGCCTGGCACGTTTGACTTTGCAAGAAGCTTTTGTTTCAATTTTATAACCCGTTTAATAGCTTGAATTCCTGAAGAGATCTTTTCAGGAGTACAGTGGTAAAATATGACAAGAGGAGCCCCCACAGCTGTCTGCTCCTGCCTGCAGGATTCACATCCACATCCATCCTGCTTTTTTCCCTCCCCATCACATCACAACTCCAGAGGTCTGAGAGGCTTTGCAATGCCTCACTGAGGGGCTGGGGAAATCAAGATGTTCTGTCTGAGGAACAGAACGGCATCCATGAGGCTCCTTGCAAAGATCCCAAACTGCACAACTCCTGGGCCAAATCAGGGACATGCTGAGGTCCCTTTTCCACAAAAAGCCAGGAATTTGAACTCAAAAAAACCCCAAAGCTGCATTTAATGTTCTGCTGGTGAGAGGAAGAAACCACTGAAACATGAAACCCCTTGATGTATTTGTGTGTATTTTTTATTAAAGAGCTAGAAAGTGATGCAGACAACCCCAAAACTCTTCTTTCCCACTGTTCCCAGGCACGGGATGCTGCAGGATTCAGGATGACCTTGGTATAAACACGCAGTGACCAGCACTGGACCCAAGGAAGGGTAATTACTGTGCAGCACCTGGCTATCAAACTATTCCAATGAACTGGCACCATTTTATTTCCCCTAATGGTCACAAGAACATTTGTTCCTGAAGGTTTTCAGAATGATCTGGCAGGTAAAGCATCAGACTGGAGCCAAGAGGAGGAGCTCTGTAATGGGTTTTAACTTACCTGCTGTGACCTTCAGCTATTGGCTGTCTCTCTTAAACTTTCTTTTACCAATACTTGATGGTCACTCTGCAGAGTCCAGACTCCCAAGGTGCCCAGTGAGACCTGCCAGCATTCCCAGAACAGGTCAGCAGGAAGAACCAGACCGAGCAGAGGCTTTGGAGTGAAGTGTTTTTACTTTCAGGTGTCATAGTGCCAGAGTTGTACCTCAAGCTAACAGCAGAATATACAGAGGATTCAATACAGAGAAACTCAAGCACCTGAAAATGATCAGCCAGGACTTGCACAGCCAGGGAATTCTTCTGACAGGGTTTAAACCCTGTGCAGAGGTTTAACAACACACTGGAAAATGCAGTTTGGTCAACAAGAATACAGGTACACAGGTTTAACAATTACTGACACAGGCCAGCAGCTCTCTCCCTTTTCTATTCCACAGAGGGAAGCCTCTCACTGAAAACTATCACCATAAAAAGGGAGCATTCCTGTGCCAGCTGGAATATCTATTTAATAACTTAGCACAGATCTGAGACATGGCCACTTCATGTTTGAATAAGCTCTGAATCCGTGTCAAAAGAGAAACTAAGAGAACTCCGAGAGCTCACTGAAATAATTTAACACAATGTACAAGGAGGACAGGTAAGGTATGGCTAAGGGCTGTACATTCCACCTGAAGCTCAGACTTTACTCCCAGCACTCCCAGGACATTCCTCCCTCCTCCCAGCACTAGCCATTGATGCGATAATTCACATGGATCTCGGGTTTGATGTCACACACCAGTGACAGCAGCTGGGACATCACCACCTCCCGGTTCTTCTGGAAGTTCTGCTGGATTACGCTCATCTTCTCCTGAGTCTCCTTCTCAACTTCAGTGGTGCAGCTGCCATGGGAGCCAAGGGCCTACAAACAGCAAAGGAAAGAGGAATTACCATGCCAAGCTCTGTATTTTGTTATTTTGACCATCTCAGCCATTAATCTTTGTTGAGGGAAGATTAATGTTAATGTTTATGTCAAAAAAACAAAAGTACTGCTGGATTTTTTCCTCAGATTTCACTCTAAACTTGTCCAAGTATTTCATCCTCAGCCCCTGCCTTTTATCCTCTTTTATAGAATCATCAAATGGTTTGGGTTGGAAGGGACCTTAAAGATCATCTTGTTCCAACTCCCTGCCATTTATTCATGATCCACCAGTTTAGACCATGAGTTTTTAAGGAGTGCCCAAAATCAAGGTGCTGCTGTAAAGACAACTGGAACCCCTGGGCACAACTGTACTAGAGAGTGCAAGAAAAGTAACAGCCAGGAGTCAGTTTAAGCACAATTCCCATCATCCCATTCCTTCTGCCCTTGGAGAATCTTTATAAAAATCTTCCTTCTGCCTTCCCTTCTGGTGACCAGGGACAAGGTGAGTGGCCTCTGCCATGTCAGCACCATGGAAACGAGCCTGTGACCCCAAACCCCAGGAGCCCCTGCCCTCCTCTCACCTCAGACCAAAGCCACAAAATCATTAAACTCTCCCTCTGACTCCTGTGGCCCTCAGATGATGCCCCTCAGCCCCATTCCCATCTAGAAACCCACCATGCTCATTAGCTGCTCCCGTGGTTTCAGGAATGTTCCCTGTTAATTAAATCACTTGAGCTGAACCCAGAGATGACCCCAGAGCAGGATGCTCAGGAGGGGATACCAGGGATCAAACAGGGTTTGGAGCAAAGGGGTCCAAAGGGGTCTGGCTCTGCCCCAAAGTCACAGGCAGCACTGGATGAATGAGCCTGGTGTCTTTTGGACACTGCTACACACAGCAGGCTTGGGGAGGCTGTCACCCCTCAGGGCACCCAGGAGCTTATTAAGCTGTTTCCCTGCTTGCTGAGATGCAACACAGCATGTCCTGAGCCACTTCCACGGGTTTTTCTGGGACACGTGGCTGTGCCTCACAGGAAGGCACTTGGGGAAGTGCTCCTGCTGTAACTCACTCCACCCTGAGCGTGCTGCCAGAGCAAGGAACCCCCAGCACCAGGCAAAGGGGCTGTAAACAAGCGAATGATGGAGAAAACCAACCGCTGCCTCCTTGGCCTTGAACTCCTTCTCCCGCTGCAGGCGGTACTGCTCGATCTCTGCCTGGGCTTCCTCCTTGGCCTGCTTCAGCCTCCGGTTCTTCCCTGTTCCCCAGACAAACCAAGGGAAAGAAAGAAGAAAAAGCACTCAGAGTCCGCTTCCCAAAGCACAGCCACCACCACAGTGTTTGCTCCTTCTGCAGCAGGGATCAGCCAAGCCCCCTCCCAGAGTTTGCTGGTCTCAAGAGGACCCCAGCAAACCACGGCCAAGCCTTGAGCTTCCACCACTGAGCAATGGAGAGCATCTCGGAGCACGTGGATGCATCAGGCAACGTTCAGGTCTGGTTTTAGTCACAGAATGAGTCCCAGACTGGTTTGGGTTGAAGGAAGCCTAAAGATCATCAAGTTCCACCCCTGCCAGGGGCAGGGACCCCTTCCACTGTCCCAAGGTGCTCCAAGCCCCGTTCAGCCTGGCCTTGGACACTGCCAGGGATCCAGGGGCAGCCACAGCTGCTCTGGGCACCCTGTGCCAGGGCCTCCCCACCCTCCCAGGGAACAATTCCTTCCCAATATCCCATCTCTCCCTGCCCTCTGGCACTTTCCATATAAGAAGTCCCTCGCCCTCCTTTTCAAAAGCCTCTTTAAGGCCCTGGAAGGGGCTCTGAGGTCTCCCAGGAGCCTCCTCTTCTCCAGGTGAACACCCCCAGCTCTCCCAGCCTGGCTCTAGAGCAGAGGGGCTCCAGAGCAGAGGGGCTCAGAGCATCTCCATGGCCTCCTCTGGACTCTCTCCAGCAGCTCCAGGTCCTTCCTAGGACGTGGAGCCCTAGGGCTGGGGCAGCTCTGCAGGTGGGATCTCACTGGAGCAGGGCAGAGGGGCAGAATCCCCCTCCCCTGCTGGGAATCCCCCTCTCCTTTCACGCTGGGGCTCAGCCCAGGATGTGTTTGGCCCTCAGGGCTGCAAATGCACGGCGGGCTCATGTCCAGCCCCTCATCCACCAGAACCCCCAAGTTCTTCTCTGCAGGGCTTCTCACAGTAAGTTCTTCTCTCAGTCTGTACCCACATTTGGGATTGCCCCAACCCACGTGAGCGTGCAGCTTCTGAGAGATCCCAAAGAAAGCCCACAAGAAAGAGCATTAAATCTTAGTTTTGCCAGACCAACTGTGAAACCAAGAGCAGAGCTGGCCACTGCCTCAACTTCCCCTCCTGGACTTCCCTCCACATTCTCCCCTCCAAGATTATCATCACTGGACTGAGCTACAAAAATCTGCCTCTTGCAACATTGTCAGGGGGTTGAACCGCAAGCCAGGGAAAATATATAAATACAGATACAGATACATGTATTTGTTTGAAGCAGAAGAGATTTGCAAAACTGGGGGTCTTTGCAACCAGAATTACTCTTGCTTAACAGGAAAAGCTACCTTAGATCCATAAGGTACAGCTCTATAATCACCGATGCGGAAACACGCTGTTTTCATCAGGAAAAAGCAGCTGAAGGTAGGAAGGGCAGAGAGAAGCACAGCCGTGCCCCAAGCGAAGGCCGGGTTCGGGCGCTGGTGTCCTGCAGGAAGCCAGGCGCCCGGAGCTCCGGAGCCCTGCGCTGGGCTCTGGCAGGAGGCTCCCGGTGCGGCTGCGACCCCTCACACCGCACTGAGCCTTCGTGGGGAGCCTCCAGCGCTGCTCTCCCGAGGGCCCCACCGAGCCCCGAGCACCCCCGGGGCAGGGCTGGAGGATCGCCGCTGCCCCACCGCCCTCAGCGCCGGGCCGCAAGGCCTGAGGCGGCCGCACCGGGATAGGCCAGACCGGGCTGGGCCGGGCTCCCCCGCCACCACACCCCCCGCGGCGGGGCCTGGCGGAGCCGGGCCGTGCCGTACTCACTCTTGCGGGCCTCGGCCACCTTCTCCGCGGCGCGTTTCTCGGCCTGCAGCAGCTGCTGGATGCCCTGCGACTGGCTCGCCATGGCGGCCGCTCCGTCCGGCCGGGCCGCGGCAGCGTCACTGCGTCAGGGAGGCCACGCCCACATGGTGCAGGCCACGCCCCGGGACACGCCCCCTCGCATTGATAGCCCCGCTCCCAT
>VZRS01010582.1:117831-150690 GCA_013398055.1 Ifrita kowaldi | reverse complement strand
TTGTGGATCCCTTCCAAATCAGGGTATTCTTTGATCCTAGATTCTATGATTGTCTTTTGGGAAGCATGCAATTATGCAAGTAATGAAACACTTTTAAGTGCTTTGTATGAGACTATGTAGTAGTGAAATATCCTCCACTCTGAAAGAAAAAATTTCTTTCATGAGATGGGAGATTTGATCTTTACACAAATTAGATTTTTTTTATATTTATTATTTTAAAATTTATATATTATTTTTAAATTAACAATTAAATGACATAACAAAAAGTTTCAACTATCAAAATTCTTTGATTTACTTGCATTCCCCTTTGTTTTTCCAAAGGCACAATTGGACTTTTTGCTACATTTTTATATGTCTAGGTCCTGTATTTTACATTGAAGAGAACAAAAAACTGCATCACATAAATAAAATAAATGCTATATTATGGTAAAGGGATTAAAACTGCAAACCTGACATGAACCTGATTCTCACATGGAGAATCAAACTTTATTAATTAATTTCACAAATTTTTACCCTGAAATTGTGATGTTACACAAATCTCTACTCAAAGAGAATAGACTACCGTTAAAACAACAGATCTGAACACAGTTCATTGTTGACCACTTAATTTTGAACTAATAAACTTAGCCTAAAATATCTGAAATTTTCCACAATTCATAATAAACTAATTTCATTCTTTTAACCTGTAAGTCAAAGACAGTATGCTTCAGTTCCATGTTAACAACAAACAACAATTAACAGAAAAATGCAAGCATAAAACCTCCATGTTTTTCATGGGGCCACACTAAATATGCTTCTGAAATCAAGTATGCACACAGTTCTACAAAATAGCTTTTGGGATAAAGCTAAGATGATGCTAAGGTTGAATGTTTAGGGGTCTCAGAGTGGCACAACTGTGAAGAATGTATTAGACAAGAGGGAGGTAACAACCTGCTCCAAACGCTTATTCACTTGCCTTGATATATGATGGGTAATTTTAAAATAGTTCTCTAGATGTTACAGATAACAGTTATGAACTGCAGTCTAATAAGTGCATGTACGATACAAAAAAAAAAAAAAAAAAAAGCCTTTGGTTACACATTTTCTTTCCCGAGGGAAATTGATCCTTTAGTGGGAAAAGTAATCTACAGGCTTGCAACACTGCATTTTGGTGTCTGTCCCACAGATGCAAAGCAGTCATTTAGTATCTGGCAAAAACTGTCTCAGTAGAAACAAGCACATACATAATTGTCTGTTTGTTAGTTTAAGACACGTAATGGGGAACACATTTTAAGTTGATTACATCCTTTAGGTAAAGCCACATAAATATGCAGATTGATCATGCATTTGAAATTGTTAACTCTCAGTGCAAAGTCAACATTCAAATGTGTGTCCTCCAGTTCTGGAAACTGTTTATTAACTAGCATATCAAAGCATGTAGAGAACTAATTCAGTTCCCATGATAGTAGCATGCTGCTCTACTGCCAAAATTGTTGGTTTTCACATGCAGGAGAAATCCAGAGCAGTGTGTAAATTATGCATATCAAGAAGGTCCTCCATCCATCTACAGGGTGCCTGCCAGGTATCTCTCTTCCGATACACTTCTCTAAATGGTTTTTCAGCTTTAAGCAACTTTCTGCATCTTGTCAAGCAGACATTTCAAATATTAAAATGCCCCAGCCCAAAGCAATTACCAGACCCTCAAGCTCAAACACCAATATGGCTCTAAAGGAATGGTGAAAATGTTTCGTACAGTAAATTGAAAACATACTTCCTGTTTAACCTGCCATGAAAAGAACTGATAAAGTACTGTCAGTATTTACAGACTAATCATTTAGACAAATTTTCTTGGGGAGACATCCTTGAATATTCAGAAAGATGCCGTAACATGTAGATTTTTATTTAGCAGAAGTACATCCAGAAACTGTGAAGGATCATTACAGGAACTGCTCCGCTGTAGCCCAGTGTTGTTTTTCATATTATTAATTTCCTTCTACATACCACCAGTATTTTCCTTTTTTTTCCTGATGCATTTTTCAATCTGGTGCCAATACCAAACTGAAAAGTGGGGACAAGATCCACCTACAAAGACAAATTAAGCACAAAGGACTCAAATAATTGAAAAGTATTTGTCACCACACACACATCTGCCTAGCAAATCAGCCAACACAGTAAGCCTTAGGTAACCTGAAATCCTAGCTCTAAAAGAGCTGATTACTCCAGGTTCTTAATATTCATGAGATTTCTCTTTTCTTTCAAAAGTCCTTTCGTAAACAGACCTGTCTAACAAAATCTAATCCAAGCCAACTGGGCCAGATTTCCCTTAGCGCCAGTTGCACAATACATTTCAAAATTCGAAATTTAATATTCACAGGAGCAAGAGCATTAAAAGCTGGCTGACATTAGCACAACTGTATTTCAAAGCATGCAAGCCGTATTTCCCAAGTGAGTTACTGCCAGCCCAGGGGAGCAGCCTCCCTGCCCGGTGGAAGGGACAGTGAAGAATTTAGGAGGCCCAGACTACGCAAGCTTTTGTGAGTTTTGCATTTTTCTTTCAAAATGAATGTCCTGGTGCCCCTTCTCGGAGGAGGACTGTTGCTCCCAGTAGTGAGTGCTTAGCAGAAGAGACCACTCAAGTCGTACCCAGCTATGCCACTTGATGTAGTTTACTGCACCTGCGCCTCTCAGAACAGAAATTAAAGTGCCTGTGGTTTCTTGGGATGGCTGCTTTTTACAAAACCTCTACGCTTTCTTGAATGTAAGTTCTCTCCTTCTAACTTCTCTTTTTCTGTATTTTTATTCTTTTTTTATCAATATGCAAATATTGTTAAGGACACAACACAAGTCAACATTTTTTTAACTATATGAAACCCTCTGCCAGCCCACTAACAATAATCCCACTAATGCACATTATCTGTTAATGTACTTTTAATAAAAGGAAATGCTCTTGTTTTAAAAACTTCAGGAAATTCTCTTCAATATTAAATTCTTAAAGTTTAAGAGACACTAGTTTTTCCTTTGGAGTACTTAGGGAACTTTGAAACAATTGTATTTTTGAGTCAATCTTGTTTTTAAAATGCATCATAAAGCAAAGTTAGTTGCAACAATTACTTAAACTATACTCATTTTGGATGTTGGGAAGACTCAGAAACCCAAGAGCAGTGCCTTTTAACCACTTCATTTATGCATTTTCTGCCTCGAGTCTTAAAAATTAATTTTATCTTGTTCTTATTTTTCCTATCTCTACTATCTTTTTTTTTTTTAATCTGATTTGACAATACTTCATTGTCTCCCTGATAAAATACTCTTAAACAATTTTAAATTGTTTCACAAATGTTTTCATAAACATGGTTAACAATTGAATTTGTTTTCATTGTCCAAAGCTTTGGGGACATTAAAGTTGTGTAACTCTAAGAATAACTTGATTTGAAATGTTTCATGATTTGCTCAGTAGCATCATTGGCAGCACTTTTTTAGCATTAAAACACAATTGGGAGTTGATTTCTTTAGTGATTTGTATTTACTTTTCCATACCTGCAGCCATAGGGCCAAAATATTGAAGAATATATAGATCACCAGTTTTCTCTGTTGTTTTGGTTTGGAGGCATAGTGATGGAAAACAACAAAATCTAATGTCCTGAAGTTTTAAAAACCATGAGATTTTATCCAGCAAAGTACAGCTCAACATATACAGCAGAAAACATCTAATAATTTGCACAGGTAAATGCAATATCCAAGAAGAATATTATTGGAAAAAAACAAATATAATTTTGTCCTCTTACATGCACAGTAAAGATTACGGATATGCATATAAAGAAAGGTTACAGAACAAGAATATACCTTGTATGGTAAAAAAAAGTATGTTTAGATATGCCAAGCTGGCACAGAAAAGTCCAACTATAAGAGTGTCATAAATTGTTCTGATATTACAAAATATAAAAAATACAAATGCAATTATATAGGATAACAAAGACTGAAGAAAAAGCCTCAAAACAGGACAAAGCACAACAGAGAAAACAGGACTTCATGGTGCCAACAATATGCCCAATGACAATTTGGGCACCTCAGTCCTTGAGCCAGTGACCATAAATATTTCCTGATCAACATGATTTTTCATAAATCTAAGTTACTTTACAGCTTTTCCTAGTACTTGAATCCAGCAGCTTGAGAGAATTTGTGAGTTGTAGGTATAGAATTTTTCTGTAAGTCTCATATGAATTTTGACTGGAAATGGTGAAGGATCTCTCTAATTGAACTATTCTTTCCATGTTAACCCCTTTTCAACTTACTGCCATGACTGGAAAGAAAAAGTCTAGTAAAATCAGTAGGGGTAACATGAACATCATGTTTATTTGTCCTTCCACATTTCCGCCCATGGTGGTTGCTGGGTTCCTGCTCTGAACCACAGATGAGGCCCAAAAGTAAAATGATGCATGACTCCTTAAAAAAGCACAGGTCATGTTGTAATGCAGAGTTAACAGTACATTTCGTGATGCCTGCCTTACCAAAGAAAAGACCTTTCTAATGCGCTGGTAGAAATTAAATGTATCGTTTTAGTACACCATCTGTAGTCCAAGCAGTACGGTCCCTTTGGGTATATAAAAAAGAGTGAAATATCTTGCAGATGTGATTAATTTCTGGCAATTCAGGTAGCTTTCTCCGTCAAATTGAGTCTGACACAGAAAGATAAAACTTGGTGGTTTTGTGTTGGGTTTTTTTTCTCATTTATTACATGAAAAGGCTAGCACAATAACAATGAAATTCATGTCTAAACTGAACCATTTTCTCAGCATGCTACCCTTCAATATTTCTAGGTGGCTTCTTTAGAGAAGTGGCATGGATTTTCTCTGACACAGGTGAATAAGCTATACTTTCCTTAAAAAAGCTATGGCATCCTGTAGTTCCTTTCTTAGCGGGTTTAACCTAGCTAACTCATTATACACAGACAGATATACTCCTTTCCATTACATTGAACTGAATCATACACTGTGGCACTACATGAACTTTAATGATGTGGTTTTATCAAAGCCACAAAACATTCAGCTTCCAGACTTTTTGGAATGTCTCCTGACTTCATGTCCATTTGTAACAAATCAGATAACACCAGACCTTTTCGCCCATGTTTGTGGTGACAGGCTGCCAGCATAATGAAAAAAATTCTGCTGATTTCATGAAACCTCATTTCTGATAGATCCTCTTTGGCAAATTAGTGAATATTTTTCCTGTCATGAAAGGCAGGTAGAGGTGGATAGGTTAATAAATTCGCAGACATATTGCTAGAGATAAATCTTTAAAAGCAGAGTTTTACCTACCATGGATTCTATAGCAAGTATGCTATTTTTCCAAACCAAGAGATGCAATTGATCTGTCTTGGGAAAAAGAGTAAAACACTGGGTAATGCCAAAAAAAAAAAAAAAAAATATATATATATATGCTTTGTAGCCATGTTTAATTATGGTAGAGATTCAGAGCCCATGGAAATCAATGGAACAATTTCAATGCACTTTTGATCAGGCCCATAAATAGAATTGCTTTGTGAATCACTGTATTGCAGCAATTAAATACAAACTGCTTCAGAGGATTTACTGAACTTCCAGAGAGGAACTGTTGGAATTTCACAGAAAATAAAGAAAAACTCCCACATGTGATTTGGATTCTTGCAGAGTGTAGCATTCAGAATGCAAGTGAAAGAAAGAGTGTGGCTGGTATTGTTTCAGGGATTAATTACTTTGGCACTCCTTGTATGTAGCACTGCTTCCCCACTACCAGGATCCATTGGTAAGAAAGCTACACTTTTTTCTCAGGAGCCACGCTGGCCACTAGACTGATAGCTCAGAAGAAACTGCATCAGTCCTACGTGGGAAGCGTAGGTAAAACCTCTGCTTGCAGATATCTTCCAGCTGAGATGGGCAGCAAGTGAGGGGCTATTATTTACTCAGGGTTTCACGGTCTGCCTTCAGGCTTCTGGACCAAATCAGAGTGCACCCTGTCAGCCATGGCAGATCCCAGGCGTAAATGCTCTCCTCTGCTTTTCATGTCTCACTTTCTTTTTGTGTTCCCATTACAAACCAAAGTCTCCTAGCATTAAATTTATCTTGAGGATAGAATGAACTTAGAAATGAGCAGAACTATAGCCAGAATGGGGCATCTTCTCCTTGGCAACACTATATAATCTCCCTGAAGACTCAGTCCAGACGACGCAGAGAGGGAGAGTGTGTCGGGACACTATGAGTTCTTTGCTCTGTCAACTTGAACAACACATGTAAGTTCTCTAACTGTTCCAACACAAGCCTTACTCTCAGCTCTCTGCCTGCAGAATAGACCTGCCTGAGGGAAATTCAGGTCTATAATATTTCTTTTTCATTTGCATGAATATGCTATTTACACATACCTATTCAAATGCTCAAAACCTGTTATTTTTTCCCATGTTCTTAAGTTTTATCCCGTCTGCCTCTGGGTATTTTGTTTTGTATTTCCTTGAAACCAGATCCCTTGTTTCTATGCAAGACCTCTGAGCACAAAAGAAGCAGCAAGGATGGGAACTTTTCCTTCTTTTGCTTTTTTGTTGCTCAGGTTTGATTGCGTGTGGACGGTTACTATCATAGTAGCTGGTTATGCTACAAATACTGGTCTCCGTGCTGCAATATATCAATTAGTAGAGACACAGGACAAAGAAATGTGTGTTATTTTTTACTTTGCTACCCAGGAAGGTTCAGGGATTCCAAATTATTTGCTTTGTCTTTCCCATTCCTATTCCATGTACAGATCATCAGCAAAAAGTGAGTGGTCTCCCCGTCTGAAACCAACATATGACACTCCTGTGTTTGGGATAGAATAAGAAACAGCACAGAAAGCAAAGGGTGGCCATATAAAATCAGATACACAAAAAGAAAAAAATTCTCAGTGCATTGGTCAAGTACTAGAAAGGTGTCAGAATTACTCATGAAGGCAGCTGAAAGAATAGAACCTACTATTATTGCATGATTACTTTCACAGCTGGTTCCAAGTACAACCAGCAATACACTGCATGTACTAGTGTTATATCTTCTGAGAGGATGAAATGCTGCAGTCAAAGGAGGGTATGAAAAGATACATCAGGGTTAAAAGGAAATCCATGCCACTGTATCAAAGGCAACATTTTTCCTTGCTTGTGTTTATTGTATTGCTGTCTGTGCATGTTTGTCATACTTTCTTATTGATGATTTTAGGAAATATTGAAGACAAAATGAAGCTCTTTTATCCGCTTTGTTTCTCTGCCGTATTAAATCTAATGAGGTAAAATTCAGATAATATACAGATCACACATGTATCTTTCAAGATTTTAAACACAGACCTAAAGCAATTAATCAAAAACATGGCCAACAACACACGAAAACCCTGTGCTTGTGTTGTTAGTCATGCCTTCTAATATTCTGCAAAATTCTGTTGTGGGGTGGGAGGGACAACACACCATCTTGTGATATTCCATACACAAAGCGTAGTCAGGTTTTTCTGCTTCAGACAAATTTATTTTCTACGGAGAACAACAGTAGCTGCAGCAATGGTGCAGAAATAGTAACAAGAGCAAGGTGTTCTCTGTGAGAACAGTGTTGTAACCCCCCCAGAGCTAGCAAGTTACATAATGGCAAAAAGTCTTAGTTACTTCCATGTAAGATAAACAAGCCAGCCCAGCCAGAGGTTGTATGTACACCATGAAACTCACTTGAAAGACAAGAAACTTTCAGGCTCACGGCCTGCCTTTCAAAAAAAGAACAGAAGGCACAGTCATTACCTAACTGCAAAATTTCTTACTTCTTTCCAGTGTATTTACTGATACAGCACATGCAAAAAAAAAAAAAAAAGCAAACAACCAAACCAAAAAAAACCACCAAACCAAACCAAACAAAAACCACAAACAAAAAAAACGAGTATTACTTCATTCTCCTTATCCTGTTCTGACAGTCACAGTATGTTTAGGAATTCCCTGTTGGGTCTCTCCACTGACTGATATATCCAGCTTCCAGATACCCAACTTTCTCAAGATTTAAATTGGAAAACTTTCTGACTGATAACACACAGCCCCAGGTCTAGTGCACCCTTCCAATGAATCAGTAAGGAAGGTTAATGAAGTGATCTCACTGCATGTGCGAGAACAGAGAAAAGCTCTCTGCTCGCCAGCAAATCAAAGATCAGACGAGTCTGAGGCAGGACACACGGCTGCATAGCGCTGCTCTGGTTGGTTATGTCGCACTAGAAAAAGGATCTGATAAATAAAGGAAAACATGCACACAGAGGGTTTATGATGTGTCCAAATAGAAACAGTGAAAGAAACAGTGAAAGAAACAGAGACGTACCACAAACTTCAAAAACACTTTTCCTGTTATTATTCCCCCTACATAGCTCTTCCGTTGCTCTTATTAGCAATGAGGCATTGCTAATATTTGCAGGCTAGAGGAGCTGGGTGGCAGAGGAGGGCTGCTCCTTCTCGAGTTTAATTATTATTAAATGATTTATTAAATGATTAAATGATGAGAAGATAACATTTAAAAACTTATGAAATCATGTGACACATCAAATATGTATTCATACTTCTAACACCTGTCTTCATTAAATGCAGCCAAGCTCATGCCCCTACGTAGAGAAGAACAGAGGAATTGTTACATTGCTATGATTAGGTTGGAAAAACCACATCATATAGTAATAACAGTGGTGAAAAAGTGGAACAGGATGTCCAGAGGGGTTGTAAATGCCCCATCCCTGGAAACATTCCAGGTCAGGCTGGATGGGGCTTTGAGCAACCTGGTCTAGTGAAAGGCGTCCCTGCCCATGGCAGGGGCTTGGACTAGATGATCTTTAAAGGTCCCTTCAACCCAAACCATTCTGTGACTCGCTGTGAAAATTACATCACAAAGATACTTTTCACAAAGATGACCAAGATCGCTCTCTGAGCTCATGTACTTGTTTCATAACCAGTATTGTGAAGGTTCAGTTCTCAAAGTATCAAATGAATCATTCTGCCACTGCTTTTATTTACAGTATGCAAAGGTATTCAGCACTGTGCAATTATTAACATTGACTTTTCTCCACCCTGCCTCCAGTAAAAGGCTAGTTTCTTCAGTCTTTCATTCCACTAGCTTTGCAATTTGTCCTGCAATGAGACTTCTGCAGTAAGCAGCACTAAAGAGCAGCTCCAGCACCCACTCTCTGGGGTTACTCAGCATCTTTTACATGGGGAACGGGAAAGGGACAGATGCAGCTGAGAATCTCAGGTTGCAGAAAGATCAAGTCAGCCACAATTACCATTATATTCATTTGCTAAATCATTCAGTTGAGATTATAATTACAATAGGACAAATAATTTTATTCATTAGAGCTCAATTAAATTAATTTGAAATTCAAGATAGTAGCATTGTGGTAGTACAGCTAGAATAAAGTTGAAATATAATATCTCCTGATTGTTTTCCCCTGACAGAATAGGTTTGTTTACGCAGAATTAATATACAGGCATCTTCTTTAGCAGGACAATGAAATTTTACAAACAAAACTTAGGATATTTTTAACTGGAGTCACCATAAACAGACTTCATTTGAAGATAAAAATGGAAACCTATATGTTTTCCAAAAAAGGAATTTAATGGTAAATGTCTTCTTAGTGTTATTACCAATTATATTTTCCTTTTCTGACCACAGGTAACTTGCTCCATAGTCCTTACCCTATAATCAAAGCTACATATGACTAGCCTTATTCAGTCTGAGGTTTTTGAAGCACCCATCCTTTTTACAGCACAAAACTGTGGCAGAAAGAAGCCTCATGCCCCAAAACAGCTGTTGCTATTCCTGAGCTATTTTAGACAGATGTTGGTCTAAAATTTTCCTAAAGACCTTCAGCAACAGAGATTTTGCAGTGCATATCACAGCACTTTGTCTTAACAGAGCTGCCCCTCAACTGGCAGGAAAAACAAGGGACTAAAACTGCATCTCTGCAGGGTCATTTATTACCAACTTGTCTTGGTAGCCTGTGTGATTTGAACTAAAATCATCTGCATCCCTGTTGGCGTCTGTGTTTAGGACTTTATTGTGCATTTTATAAATCTTCATGTTGTTACTTTAATTAGCACAGGAACTGCCAGCAAAGCCAAGCCACAGCTATTAAGATCCAGCCAGGCTTCCTTAGGCAGGATTCTCCCTTGGAAGGTAGTATTCCAGTCACACTATTCGTGATTAACTGCTCAGGATTTCTATTCACCCAGGGAACAAGTACATCTTCACGCTAACTAAGTTTGGAAGAAAAATTCTCCTTTGGTGAATGCAGCTCCCTCTGTTCCCTGTATCTTTATAGTAACTTTGAATCCAAATGTAGAGAGCCACCTCTTGTTAAATGAGAAAAGTCTGAATTGATGCCAGAAAGCTTAAAAACCAAAGAAGCTATTAAAAATTAACCATAACTGGGGACTTAACTATTGAGCAGAGTCTGGTAGTTTCCTCCCAAATGCAAAAATGAAGCTGTCCCTGGAAGTCTGGTGGGGAGGAAGCAACTACTGCCTCAATGACTGTTTAAGATAAAAGTCTGCTTAAAAATTAGGTTTCCGAAGACTTTTTTTTTTAATTATGAAAAGCTTTCATATAAGACTATGTTCCTTGTACTTCACTGAAGAATACATCCAAACTTACTAAATCCCAATGAGATCAAGGGGATATCTTGTTCATGCCACCAGTCAACCAACAATGAAATCACAAGAGGAACAGAGAGCAGAGTGGTGACAGGCCACTGCAAGAAAGACAGATTCCATTTCATCACCAGTACCAGCCACTATGACTTAAGCCTTAAACCCTTTGCCAAGGGAGGAGGTTTAACTTTCTTTAGAGCTTTAGTGGGATATTTTCATTCCATTTTAACTATTTTCAGCATTTCAACTGAAGCCACAAATTATCTAAATGATGTGTTTCCATATTGCCTGGAAAAAATAAAACAGGAATAGGCTTTCATTCAAAATTAGATGTGCATTGATCTATCTGTCACAAAACAACTTTTTGAAGGTGTGGAGTTTTTGTTTGTTTTGTTTGGGTTTTTTTAATATGTAGTTTAAGTACATTCTTTGGTTCTGTAGGGCTTAATTGAGATTACTCTCATTTTCTCATAATTTTCTTACTAAACCTACATGACTAAAGAATTGATGATTGCATCTGCCACCTAGTCTAAAAGGAGAGAACCATTAAGAATTACTTTGTCTTATCCTTTCTTTTCTAGAATGTGCATTTTCAGTCATTTAAGAAAAAATTACTTTCCATTTATAAACTTGAAATGCCCCATTCTACCCCACGAAAACATGATTAGAAGAGATAGGACTAAGAAGCATATGCATTCCCTTGTTTCACTTTGCTTCAAAAGGAGATAATCAGGATTAATTTTGCTGCAGAGCAGAGAGTCTTTTATGAATCCATAAATTCTAGTTAAAACCCAGCGAACATTCATTCCAAATACTTTGGTTCCCTTCTATGATCTATGCATTATTTTATTTCTTCAGCAATGTACATTTGAGTACCGCCTGTGCTGTGCCATAAGATCACCTCCTGCTTTCTTATTTCAATGCTCTCAAAGCTTGAGAGCAAAAGGAGATATCCTATTTTGCAAGAATCTATTGTATTTCATTTGCAAACAGTTTTCTTAATTTCTGCAGCAGCCAGCTCTTTTCCCAAAAACAAACAAACAAACAAACAACACAATCAAATAAAACTTCCAAACACAAACAATCCGCCTGAAATGAAGTACTCAGACAGTTGCCTTGCATGGTTAAAGTATGCAGGTTACTATTGAAGGATGTGTGTTACATTGCAGAATATGTCTAATTAGAAATTCAACTATTTCAGATGTTGTATCACGGATCTCACACCTGAGAGTAATTTACTGCATTTTTACATGCAAAGACAAATCAAAAATTAGAAACTGGAGTTAAAGTAGTGCTCTATTTCTGCGAAGGTGACCATTTGTTGCTAAGCATAATTCCTTTTCTGAAAGGACTGCTAATGACAAAATCACTATCAAATGGAATGCCATCACAGCTTCCATTAACTCTCTAGGGAAGCTGCTAAAAGACTTCCAAAAGTCTTGTAACTTTCAAAAGTAGTGTAATCTTTCAAAAGGTTACACTACTGATGAGTTTCTGAAGTTCTGATTTTTATCTGAAAATATACACATAGAAGTATATTTTACATTCAGAGGCTGCTGCTCCAAATGTCCAGATGCAGAACTTGGGTTTTCTTCTGTTACTCTTTTTTTATGAAAATTTTGCTTTAGAATTAGGTCCTTCTGCGGATATTTGGGAATAAATTTGGTAAAATTCAGTTCATTAAGTATTGTGATAGAAAGTAACAAGGAAAAACTCACTTTTTCTGGATATATTTTCATATTAAGCTGGAAAAACCAATGTTGAAAAAATCCACCTTTTAATTATACATGCTGTTACAAGATTTTTATAAAACTGATTTTTTTTACATAAAAATTCCTGGGTAATTAGTTCTAATGCAGTTATGGATCGATATTCTTGCAGTATACTGTCACAGAAAGACTAAAAGTAGAACAAGAAGGGTATTCATGCGGTGTACTGATTTAGTGAGGGTTCTTGAGGTATTTCCACTCTGGCCTGAACCTTAACCCCAGAACTACACCCTAACAAATTCTAAAAGATTCAGAGGGAAGAGAACAGCATGCAATGTACACTTAAAACCTTAACTCACGATGCAACAAGGCAGGAGAAAATCAAGCTCATGATGGAAACTAAGGATGAGTCCGCCACAGACACTACAGGAGTATGTACAGAGCTGTGTAGAAGGTAAGAATATTTTCAGTTATCCATTCTACCTTGCCCTTCGCATGTTAAAAACTGCTGGGGAAGGGAGCACCAGACAGGAAGGGAGAGATCCTAGCAAGGAAATTATATTGGCTAAGGGCTATATGCAAAGCATAAAACACAAAATCCAGATAAAAAGAAATGGAGCAAAATGCAAAGCAGTATTTTTGCCATAGGGAATACCACATAATTCACTAGAGAAAATGGATTACATGGCCTGACAACAGTAAGGGAATGCCAGAGACTGTTCTCATAGCAGAACTAAGCTATAATTGCTGTATTGTTATAATTTTTATTGGGCAAAAACTTGCAGCTTTCACTCAGTCAGCTCTCACATTAGCGCTACACAGCATTTAACAAGTAATTTCGGCCCCCATTCTCCATTTGAAAATTCTGGTGTAACTCTCTACGGAAACTTTTGACCGTCCTCATTTAAAGCACTGTCAGACATGCCAAACAAATTGCTGCAATAGTATTTGCCATGGAGTCAGAGCTGCTCTTTCACTACGACACCATGAAAAGAGTAGAGACGTGCATCTCAGACTTGAACTAACATTTCATCCTTTACTCTAAGGCATAAGACTGGCAAGGAAGGGGAGAAGACAAGCCAGAGAAGTTGTGAAACTGGCAAATACACCTGTGATATATCCCAGCACATCTGGTAAAAAACAGCAAAAATGACAAAAAAAGTTGGTAAGGTGCGCCAACCCTTTTGGTCATTCCTTCCCCAGCAATCATGGCCATGTAGGACCCTCCACTGGCCCAGAAGTAGCATCTTTTCAACTTGAAAGTTTTTAACTTGTCACTAAGATCATTTGCTTTAAATTACTGAGAAATCAATTGTGTTGACATACCAGTATTGTGTTCCTCCAAGGCCCCCTTTAGCAGCTATCATGTCCTTTCTCTTAAAACACATCATGAAAATAATAATTCAGATGGCAAGTGATTACCCTCCTGGGGTTTTTCAATTGGTTTCTCCTGTCTTTTAAAAGCATTACTAACTGACATGAATTTTCTCATTACTATCTCAGCAGTTTATTTGATGGACACTTCACAAGGAAGTATCTACAAGAGAATTTTTTGTTCATTTTTCATGAAGTGCCTACAGTTCAATAGCTTTGGGGGAGTGCCACAGAGCAAAGTGCTGAAACTTGAGAGTAATGCACTCAGATCACATGTTTGTGTAGGGTGGGGGTTGTGGTCTATATGCACCCCTACAGCACTTGTCAGTACCCCCAGCAGTGGAAGCCCAGTCAAACTGCAGGTGAATTTTCCCAAGACACGATCTTCTTTGATTATTCCAAAATCTTAAGAGTGCTGTAGCACAACACTATTATTGCATATCAGACACCCGCCTTCTTTGGGAACAAAGATCTTGGAAAGCTCAACCGTTGATTTAAATCCTCCTTTAGTGTTTCAAAATATTGGGGAAGAAATTCTGCACACATGATTGTGTCTTGGTCCTGCTTGTTCTGTAAGCACACAGTGATACTTACACCACTGTCTCAGGGGTATGGTGCAGCTCAAAGTTCTTTCTGCAAAGATTCACCTCCAGTTACAGCAACCATCTCATGTAGCCTCTCCTTGACCTTACCTTGGCCAAAAGGAGCTACTGAAGAATTTCATTAATGTAGTTCTTTTTGTTATTTGACAATGAACCTTCCATTTATTTTTCAAATATTCTTACTGAACCAGCTTACATGGTCTCACATTCACTAACTTTTCTAAGCAAAGACATGATTGCTGAAAACCTGCTCAAAATCAAACCAGGAAGATGGCATCAGAGTTGTGAGCTCTTGCTAGAATATGCTGTTCTGTGTTGCTTTGTTTCAGTGGATGACAAGGGTAAGAGCATCGAAAACCTGATGATTTCTAGTTTTAGCCTACTGCACCACTGTTTCCTGTAGCTATGCCTTTACTCAGTAGTCTCCAAAATGCTGAACAGTCAGTACCCACTTTGTTATCTGAGATAGCACTGCTCCCCGTCTACAGACCATACTGACATTATACATGAACAAGTGAAGCAGAACATATTCTGCCTGTCTCAAGCCAAGTCTTAAGGCATTACACAGATAAAACCCACAGAGGGAGCATGGAGACACCCCGGAGACACTGAACTCCTTTCCATTCCAGAGACCTCTGTCCCTTGCATCTTGGCACCACATGGTTGTCATAGAAAAATAGGAAGTCGTCCTTTTTTGTACTTGTGTTGTTGGAGCTGGAAGAATTGTAGCTCATTTTTGTCTGCTTTTTGGTAGGAAACTTAGAAGTGGGAGATACAAAACTAGATAAGCAGAGAACAGAATGGGTCCATCCCTTCCTTTGAGAGGACTGAACACTTGAAGTGAGGAAAAGAGATAATCAGCACAGAAATCCATCTTACTGCAATTTCAATATGCCAACAGGAAAAGAAAACTGTTCTCTGCTCCTTTCTCTTTCCAGCTAAAAGATAATAAATAATTAACTCACCTGTTCCTGCTTTTACTCACCTAATAGGACTTGAAGAAAAATAACAGGGTCATACGAGTCACCCTTGGTTGCCACACCTGGACTGGACTGAGGTTAGCAGCATTTTTACTACTCGTGTACACTACATATGCCCACAGAGAAAGGAAGATGTGGATTGCAGTGGACTACTTTAGATATGGAAGCTTCTCAGAGATAATTTTGTTCTGTTACATTGTTCCTTGAGCCTTTTCTCCTCAGTAATGTAGCATGACATTGCCATCAAATGTTAATACTGTGCCAAAAAAACGCCTTTGGGAATGCAGTGCCTCATCTCTATTCTTCCTTACTTTTAACTCCTGTGCATTCCAGAGAGTCATTATGGTGATTCTTTCCCATAGTTCCTCTAGTGACTGAATCTGTAAGGAACATATGAGGAAGTTTCAAGCATTGAGTATCGTCTGGGAAAATTTTGGCATTGGCTGTACACCTCATAGTTTGCATCCTTAACTCTAGCATAGTGATTTTAAAACACTCAAACAAAAAACCTGGTTTTTTTAGTAACCAATCTGGAAAAAAAATTAAAATATCATCCCATATAAGTGACTTCCCATCTGTACAGAAGGACCACATTCTTAGGAGAACAGAGATAACTGCTCCTTGATTTCATGAAGTAATTGGCATCAGAAATAGCTGTTCCTAAAGGCAATCATTCAGTAATTTGCTGGTACATTTCACAGCCATTTGCTTATACCACAAGAAATTTGCCCCTCAGGCATCCTGGGTTCTGCAGAGACTGTGAACAAATCTCTTTTTAAGAATCTGGTCCCCCTATTTCTTCTCCTTCCAGCTCCATGAATTCTCCATATTTGCCTCCAACTTTTTACACTTTTGTATTCAAGCAGTTTGGGTTCTGAATTTTTCTTGTTTGGGTTTTTATTTTCAGTCCTGTTTTTCTATACTACAGCAGCAACTTTATCAGGCCATTGAGAACAAAAAGATCTTGCCACTGAGTTCCACTGTGGTAACTAGGGTGAACAAGAAAAGGACGAAAGGCTCTCCCAGACTGCAAGGCTGGCAAGGCCAGTGCTGAGCTGTGGTGGCAATGCATGCACAGCCCAGTCTATCGCTGCAGAAGGGCACCGTGCCGGAATGAGCCCTTGTGTGGTACAGGTTCTTCCAAGACTCTACCTCAGAGCCCCAGCCACAGACCAGTTTATGACAGCTCAGTCAAATGACAGCACATCTACAGAAACACTTCACAAACCTATCTCTAAATTCTAATGGGAATCACTCTTCCAGTCAATCACCAACAAGTCCCTGTTTCACTGTACAAAGGAACCAAAGAGGTTGTCAAATAAATGCCTGTGAAACTTTGGGACAGAAAGAACGATGACTTTTTTATCCTCAATCTTCCTTTTCAAAATCCTTCCAGAAGACCAAACTGCTTGAGGTAAAGTTTCCTGACTTTTTCAGACATGAACAGGCACATAAAAATTTCAGCTGTAGGATATCTAAATTGCCAAAGTTTTTAGTAACTCAAAACAGGCTCTTCCAAAAGTTTTAGCAGCTACCAGCTCTGCCTACAAATCTAAGTATAGAGGAAGTACATTTAAGTGTTGAGAATAACAGCAGTATGGCTGTAGGACAATTCAGTCTGATAGTAACAGTGAAGCTATAACCAAGTAGACTGTATATACAACAGCCAAGATGAACTCCAGTAAAACTTTTATGCCCTACCATAACATCATCATTTTCTTTTTGCTAGATGTGTCAGAGAAAAATGCTATCTAAGGCATTTGGAATTCAAGACTAGAAGCCTCAGAGATGGCTTTTGAAATGTGAAGGTGTGTGATAAATCTATCAGATAGTTCTGTAATTTTTAGAAGAGATGGATATGCCTTTTGTGCATATGTGCAGGAAAGATTCTTTTTGCCCACCCTACATAAGCTTTCTCTCCTGCTAATATGCTGTTGAACACTGGCATCAAATACTTCGGTTGGCTAACAAGAAACAGAAAAACTACTACAAAATTTAGAGACTGAAAAAAAGCAGCATTTCATACCAGTAAGTGAAATTATAATTTTGCCTTCATCTACTGTCAAAGTTAACAGTTGTGCCTAAACAGAGATGGCTATACTGAGAAGCACAGATAGCAAATACAGGTATTTGTTATTTAGCACAAATAGTGCTAAGTATTTCGTTATTTAGATCATTCAAGCAAAATTTAGCTTATCAGTTATTTCTCCTGATAATGTCTTCTACATTGGAAAACATCTCACAAAATCAGAAAGAGTGGAACTGCATAAGAAGGGACAGCTTTTACCTTGCTCTATTTTGCTTATAAATATCAGGATATTAAGTTCTCTGTTACAAAACATTGCTGTTCACTAGCATCACAGATGGAAAGTATAAACAAGCTTCAAAATATTTTGTAGGAATTTTTCTATTGCTCTCTTGAATTGAAAATTTTTAACCACCATAGCACAACACAATATATTGTAGAAGTCCTATTAAGCATCAACAAAATTGCTTTGCTACAGTAATACAATAGCAAATAGGATTCAAAAGAAGTAATCTAATTTTTATCTAATTCTAGTAATTTGATTTTATCAGACTTTGCTTATAGCTGTGGAAATCAAAGTCATAGCATTTAAGCATTCCACTTCACAAGCCAGCATAAATTGAAGTACTTCAGATTCTTCCTTGAAATTTTTCAGATGAGAGTGAATAAAAATAACTTTAATGTATCCTGACCAAACCACTACTTTCTGTACTCACCCATGACCGCCAGGATTTTTGAATATACAGAACAGCTGCTTCGCTCTTGCATGTATAAGGTAATAGAAACGGTTCATCCTATCCCGGGGTATGCTGTGCTCTCTTGCCATGAACATTCAGTTTCTGTGGGGTTTTTTTTTGGTTTTAGGGGTTTTCTTAATCCTAGGAATACCATGCCAATTCAGTTAGCCAGTCTTTAAAAGGGCTTGACTCTTCCCATCTACTGCACTCTTCCTCATACAGTCACTGTTTGTGTGTAAGTGAAATGGTCATGAATGCTGACATGCTTTTTCACCAGGAAAGATGTATCCATCTCTAAGATAAGGAGAAAATAACACACAGAGGTTTTAATGGAGTGAGAAATTGGCTATTGGGAACTGGTTACACAGATAACAAGCAACCCTGTTTTGGTGTCCACCTACCTGATTCAGTTCATGGCAAGCTCCTGGTTTCCCAGAGCATTGCACACCAGTGTATTCTCTCTCTCATATACCTGAAAGGTCAATAACAATATCTGTTGTGGAACAGAAAATGAGGCTCTTCAGGAATTGTAAGGAAACAAGAACTGTCTTTCTAGGCCAGTTGTTTAGCCAATCCAGCTTGCAAAGACCATGAGTCCTGAAACAGGAGGCATGAAACTGCAATGATGACTTTTCATTCACTCAGCAGGTATTTTTTAGTACCTTACAAACGTCAGAAATAATTTCAGTGCCTTTGAGAAATTCCATAGTAAAGATCTTCTTGATGAAAGGTAGAAGGGGAAACAAGCCAACTTTCTGCATGAATGTTTTAAAAAAAATTTGCAACCCGCTAGTCAACAAATTTTAAGGATCTTGAAGAGAATGATGCTGGATTCTATAGAAATAGGGGGTTTATTCATGGTGTCGTAACATGGTGTCATACCAGAACCAGGGAAAGAACATGCATTTGATTTCTAGCCTCTCTTGTACCACATAGCATCCCCTATTCAATTACAAAATATTTTAATATGTATTTAACCATTTAATAATGTCATAGTTGTTTTGAACCTTAATGGAAGATTATAAAAGCTTTCTTACCACAGAACACACTATTTTGAAACAAAGCTTCAGTAATGAGGTGTAGTGGGTTGACCCTGGCTGAGTACCAGGCACCCACCAAAGCCACTGTCATTCACGTCCAAAGCTGGACAGGGAGAAGAGAATACAACAAAAAGTTAAGGACAGGGAGAGATCACAAACCAGATACCATCTCAGGCAAAACAAGACTCAAACTGGGGATATTAACTGAGTTTATTACTAACAAAACCAGAGCAGGATAATGAGAAGTAAAATAAAATCCTAAAAACACCTTCCTCCCATGTCTCCCTCTTTCCTGGGCTCTTCCTCCTACCCGCCAGAGGTACAGGATTGACAGTGAATGGGGTTTATGGTCAGTTCATCACACATTGCTCCTCCCAGTGCTCAGGGAGAGGAGTCTGTTCCAACATGGGGTCCCTCCCCCAGGAGACAGCTCTCTATGAACTTCTCCAGTGTGAGCTCATCCCACAGGCAACAACACTTCTCCACAAACTGCTGCAATGTGTGTCACTCTCCCACGGGTGCAATCCTTCAGGCACAGCCTGCTCCAGCACGGGTCTGTCTTGGAGCTGGCTGGCATTGGCTCTGCTAGACAGGGGGGAAGCTTTCAGCAGCTTCTCATAGAAGCCACCCCTGTAGACCCCACTACAAGAACCCAGTCACACAAACCTCACACAACATGATTATCAGCTGCACAAAACTGCAGAAGGCAGTAGCAATCTTGCATTTTGCAAATCTATCATCAGTTTTCTCTGTTCTTTACAATACCAGAAGGAGCCCTGATACTCTGAAATATGCCAGACAGCATCCACCAAAACCCAGTGCCTTTAGAGAAAGTGTTATCAATTAGATATACATTCCAATTGTCACAGCTAAGCAATTTCTTTTACTAAAGGGATTCTGAGTGATTTCATGGTACAAGAAAAGATAGTTAATGTAACACAGAAAACTTACACTGTCATATGAGGTGTCACATAGCAATCAAAAAGATTTTACTGTCCACTTGAAAAAATGAGAATCATCATGCAAGGGCTTCAGTGAAACAAAGATCTGTATGCCTCAGCGTATAAAGGACTGGGGTTTTGCACAGAAAAAATCTTTGGGTCCATGTATTCAGTTTTTTTGCAAGCAGAGCCCGAGAAACAGCAGTGCTCAGGTTTAAATTGGATTTTGAGAGGGGTCTTTTTCCTGTGGCAGACAGTCAGAAATCCTGCTGACTGTCCAATTTGCAAGAAACAGATGATGTCATTTTGATAAAGCTCCCTTCTAGGTTCACATACCCAAGTGTTCAGACAAATTCAGACTTTCTGCTTTCTGTGAAATATCTGAAAAGGTCAAGATCCCAAAGACTGATGAGAAATAGAAAGACAAGAAATTAAAGTACAGTACTTATCAACTCTGCATTTTAACATTAAGCTATGTGAGTGTCTGTGTGTATATTCTGTTGTGTTCAGGAAAATAGAGCATATTCCTATGCTACAGGAATCATATTCCTATGATTCCTATAGGTATGAAACACTAGGGTTGAAAATCACATCAACAGGAAAAATGTTGCAATTGTAGTAAAGTATTTATTTTAAAACATTATTACTTTGCTAGAACATTATTTCAAAATAAAAACCATAATATATTCATTCAAAACCAGGCTGTTAAGCATATATATTTAAACTCTAATTTTCATACACATAGTGAAAGAAATTCATATTTTACAAGTAGGTATTTTTAATAGACTTTATGAAAAACATGTTTAAAAATAACTCTCAAAATCTGTCTCTTTAAATATACAAAATACCCTTGCTGTGCTGAAGATATCCCTCTTAAAAGCCAAAAATATGTAAGTCGATAGCTGAGTCCCCATCAAATCCTACTGAAAACAGTAGTGACATAAAAATGTAAAAGCACTGTACAAAGTAAGTACAGCCTTCGTTTGTCTCAGTACTGTACATATCTGGTTTTGTTTTAAAAATGTTTTGTAAAAACTGCTATTATTGAACTTTAAATCCTTTCCCACGTGCAGAAAAAAGTGAGCCACTAACATTATCTCTGTTTACTAAAATGTCTCCTTCTCAGAATTGTGAATCAAAGAATTCAAAGGGAATTTTACCACTTATTTCAATGAGAACAGGACTGAAACTTCTGCTTATAATTTAGTAATCTCTCTTGGTTTTCCCCCTAGTTTTATAATGCAAGAATTACAAATTCTTAAATACAGTAACTGAAGAAATCAGAACTCAAGTACTTCAGATTACAAGGCTGGTGCATGGATTAGTTCACTGTAAAACGGAGTGTTCAATTAAATGAAACCCAATTGCAAATAATGCTGCATGCTTTTTAATCAAGAACCCTCTCTCTTCTCTTGTTTCCTTTATAGTCCCTTCTGGCATTTCTTCTGGAATGAGCTTTTTAAGAAGGTGCGGTATCCTGGATCATCCACATATTCATTCTTAAAACGAGAACTCAATACTCTCTGCCTTTTCTTCTCTCCCAAGATAATATCTGCTCCATAAAATGTGTCTTCGAATCTCATGTCAGAAGCTGTAGACTAAAACCAGACATTAATTATACATACGCACAATTTTTACCTTTCCATATTTTGCATGTCCTATTCAGTATCTAATTCTCTACGTCTGTAGTGTTCCTTGGAAACATGTAACAAACACCTGTTGTTAGCCTGGATTTTATCCAGGGATCACACAATCATGCTAATTCTAGGTGAGAAAACAGTGCTATGGAACTGATGCAGCTGTTGGGCAGGTTTGATCCTAGCAGTATCATGTAGTATTCACCACCTTGTGTAATTCAGGGAAGTTTTAAATGCAAGGTACTATGTCATGGATGCCTGAAGAGAAACCTGGGCACTGCCTAATTGTAAAGGATCAGGGTCACAGTTTGTTCACTTGTCATCAAACTTAAACCAGCTGGGAATCCCCACTAACAAAGCAGTGAGACAAAAAACAGCAAGCCATTTGGGCTAAGTCAGAGGCAGAATACTTCGGACCAACTTTCACTGCTAGAGTCATGGAAAAATTCCCAAGATTAAGAAAAACATCATTTAGAAGGAACTGGTGTGTTTTACTTCAATAGACAGAAACAGTATCATAGGCTGTCTTTAACTAGCACTGTGTTCAGCACGAGGAGGGGAAGGAGGTGCTGGGCATGCCTTGAGGACTAACTTACATATTTCTAGAATTTAAGGCACTAGTAGAAAATCATGCAAAGGTCTGAGCAATGGCTATGGTGTGTTTTATTAGGCTGACCAAGTTTAATGTTTTTTACCTATATTTAACTTCCTAATGAAGTTAATGATGTAAAATAAACAAATAAATAAATAAATAAATAGAAATAGTGATTTATTAAAAAACAATTTTAAAATCAATAGCATAAACCCCATTATTATCATCCTGAGAATGTAACAGTTTGCATTCTTTAGAGCATGCAGTTAATTAGAGAAGATGCTTCCATTTGGTCTCAAAAACAAAAAAATGGCAATGGTATGCTGTCCAAGTACAATAAAAAAACCCATTAAATAAAATCAAACAGTTCTTTCAACATTTTCCAAGACATCTGTCTTAACCATAGTCAGGACACTGAAAGATTTGTGCATTTATCCCTAATTCACTGACAAAAAGTTTTCTTAACCCAGAATATCTGAGCAGTGCCCTTTGCATTAGAAAGAACTGTCTTAAGACAGGTAAAAACAGCCATCTCCTCTAACAAATGTATGGAAGAATATTCCCTTTTCAACCTCTAAGTGTTAAGCTCCCTGTGAGCTTCAGCACTTTTCCACTTGGCATACATACATAAAAATGGCTAGCTGGTGGATGTGTTTTGAAACAGAAGGAAACTTTAAAAAAGTGGCAAATATTTGGTCTTAAACCAAAGACTAGTGAAATTCTGATAAATCCTGCCAGCAACTTTAATGGCTTTTGATCAGTTACATTGTTTCTTACAAGAAGTTAATTGCCTGCTTATTAATTCAAGGCTTTTAAAAAGGCAAAGCTTTGAGAAACTGGAAAGTTTTTTAAAAACTATACATGTAATAAGCATACTGAAAGAATAGAAAGTCTGCCAATTTAAATGCTTACTAACTTGATCATTCCTGATCTGACAGATGATGAAACATGATGTGCCTTTTAGGAGAAAAGAATTACGTCTGACAACAGCATTTGCCTGGAAGAACAACTAACCATCTCACCAGCAAATGGACGCATCTGCTAATTGGGCTGATTTAGCCACTCTTAATAGCACAGGCTTCACAAAACATGAGTCAGTTTAAACCAAAAATCCAGAATAGATCCAAGTATTGTGTTACTGGCATTTTGAGCACATATATATATATATATACATATATATATAAAAAATAAAGTTAGCATCAGCAAATACTCACTAAACGTGCTTTTACTCTCTTAGGAAGCTCTTCATCCAGTGTATATATTTCTTCTCTCTTCATTACTATTTGAGAACCATCTTCAAACTCCACCTAATTGAAAAAAAATGGGTATTTGGAAATAAAATAATAATTAACTCTTGCAAGAAGTTCCTGTAAATGTTTCCAGATAAAAATATATATGTAAGCAAAGAAGACTTACACACAGACATTTTGCTGTTTTAGCACAAAACTAGGCTGAAACATAAAAAATATTATTTTTTATGAACTGGAACACATACTTACATTGAAATAATATCTAAGCAAAGAGACTTCAAAATCAGCACTGACACATGTATAATGAAGTAAAATTCGTTAGATTAGGAATGCTGAACAGTAACAGGACAGGCAACATTATTTTGCAGGATTGACATATTAAAATGTCCTTGTGTCATTTTTATTTGTCTCTAATTTTTTTACTTGCTTCTAATAAATAAAAAATTAATTTTAACATCCTGTGATTCAAGGTTGAGGAAGACCATGTCAAAAGAAAGTATGAGTGACAACTAAGGAAATACCAGTTAACAGAATTTTATTGAATCTGATGGAATTTCTTTCAAATGCTCTGTTCAGAAGATGAAAAGCTTTATCATGCTTAGGTTTAGATTTAATCCAATATGAACCCTGTTAGCAGAAAATGAGAAAGGAAATGTAACTAGGTGTGAGGAATGTTAAAATGCTGAGGCTTTGAAGCATTTAAGCTTTTTCAGTAGCTGCTGATTTTTTCCTCTATTTAAATACTTCATCTAACAGTTGTGAATTCCAGCTATTATCTGCAATGACAGTTTAGCTCCCACAGAAACTATAATTTAAAAACATTTATTTGGTATAAAATTAGAAGTCCCATTCTACATCCTCAGGTGATTTAATGAGACTATGTGAATGACAACAGCACACTTGACTAGAAGAATAAGCACAAATACAAACATAAGAGAACACTGACTTATCAAAAGTATTACTACAGATAAAACTGAAAAATCATGCCTTTGAACTTGTAAATGGACTGGGTTTTTAGTTTCAAATTAAAAGCTTGCCATGGCTGAGTATGTCAGACAAATATGTGAACAGCTGAAAAACCCGATACTGTATATCCATTCTTGAAAGCCAGGATAAAGACTATGATCTATTAACTTCTTTAAAAACATTTTTTTCACTGCAGCTAACAGGGATGCACAAATCTGGAATGCATTTAAAATGCACAGAGCACATAGATGGGTAACAAAGTCACAGGAGTCATCCTTACTCTTCTCTGTTCCTGTTACTAACCCCATAAGCCTTCTCTGTTACCAGTATGTTAGAGGAGCTTAAACATCGATGTGCCTTAAGCTTTTTTAATTAAATTATGGCAGTCCAGGATGCAGGAACAATCTTTCTGCTATTCCTGCTCCTTCCTGCACAATACATTTGGTAATGTTTTTGCGTAATACAGTTGGTAATAATGTTTTTTGTATCCCTGGTGAAAACACTGGGTAGGAAATTAACTGCCACTCCATGTGATAAGAAAATCTCCTCTTAAATGGTCAATATATTTGTTTTTACTCATAGTGTGCAGTAGGATGCAAGTGCTTCATACCAGAGAATGTGTCACGCTTGCAGTACGAAATATATTGCACATTTATCAGAAGAGTAACTGGAAGTTCTTCAGCAATAATCCAGAATATCACATTGAAAATAATTTGCCTACACTTGATAGCAAACACAACAAGAGCTTCTCTAAGACTTTCAATAGTATCATGATTCATGCAAAATATAAGCCCACCATCTCTAATAGCTCAAATTCAATTCAGACTGCAGATTCTACATTTCAAATCATCAATTTTATCAAGTAAATTGTTTTATTTCGATTCTGCTGCTGTACTGAGTCTGCATTACATGTTACTATCTTCATGAGATTTTCTTCTATAAGAACATAATAAATTAAAGCAAAAGCTGTTAGAAAGCGATTAATGGAGTGAATGGATAATTTAATAAACTCTAACTCAATTGTGAACCTCAATATCAGAAATCATCAAGAAATCAAATGTAGATCACATTAACAATTTCACTTGAACACCTGCTTCATTCAGCAGTTATAGCTCTGCTTAGGGACTGTGTAGGATATTGGCTTAAAAACGTCAAACTGTATGACACAAATTCTGGTACATTGTGTCACAGCTCCTGCATGCTCAAGTACTGCCACATTTGGTACAAATGTCTGATGAACATGAGGAAAATTAACAGATTTTTCCAACGAGAACAGATTTGCCTTATGAGATCTAAGAAATCACACAACAGACTGGGTAAGAGAATCTCAAAGGTGCAACACAGATCACACTAGAAGAAAATAAACCTCTGTGTGTGTGTGTGTGTGAGTCCTGGGAGCTTTCAGACACTGTTTATAAAGACCAGAGGAAGAACTACTAATAGGTCTTGAAGTTAACCTTGCACCCTCCCTGTCATAAACATTTTGTAATCTGTAGCCACATGGCAGCCTCCTCTCTCATCCTGCAGACTGAAATACTTGCTTGTCTCTATAGTTCTATGTATTGCAATATGGACTCCCTCTCATCTTCAAACTTTGTCATTTCCCCCATTATAAGGGTTGTTAAAGGCAATTTACAGGAATTTATGTTTGTTATGCTGAGGAACTCTAAATCTTGCGGAGCCTCCACATGCTTATCCATTTTCCTTAAACAAAACTGGTGTCATCATGTTGCTCAAGAGGTCTAAAATAAGACAAAGTTGTTTGTTTTGACTATGTCAAATTCCTTCAAATACGGAAGATAACAACATTCATCTAATTTACCTCACGGTATTCCTCAGAAGACCAGTGGTTCAAAAGATTAAATGATTTGAAGATTAATGTTACTATAGAAAAATAATCTTCATACTTTATATAGAACTTTCCACCTTCACAACATAATCCGGCTGCTAAATATAAGGGAAGAGGTAAGATTTAGAGACTAGCTCAAGGCTTTAGGCATTTGAGGACTTGAATTCGATTGCGAGTCATTGGAAAAGTGAGAAGGTCAATGCAGCAAGTAATTTAGCTTCCCTGTGCCTTAATTTATCTACAGATATAATAGTAAATTTGCCATTTTCGTACAGTAATGTGAGGCCCTCTGATGAAAAGAGTTACATAAGTGAAAATTATTACATATATATAAAGGAAATGTATCTAGATTCTCATTCTTTCAGAAGTGCTATTATTATTGTGATTGTTTTATTGCAGTTTCTACCATTCACTTGGGTACTCAAAGCTGCTGACTGATTTTTCTCAAAGGCAAGCCCATAAAAAACCAATAATTGTTACTCTGAAATCAGAGTCAGCTTTTAGCTTTGCCTTCACTGTTCAGTTCCTTTTTGCCTTTGCTGAGGATAAAATGCTCCTTAGATTAATAAATTCAAAAATGCCTCAGACAAATGAATGTTATGCTCTTCTTACTGTCCTCCCTTCCAACCACTTATGGAATGCCTCAGGTTCACTGCAGGCAAATACCAGTACTTAATTTGATGTCATTAATCGTCTAATTAGCTGATATCAAATAAAAGCAAATAACCTGCGGAAAATAACAAATGTTGTCTTTCAATCTTAATGCTCCACCTGTTTACCTGAGTTCTTAGTAAAGAAGTGATTTTTTTGATTGTAAGAACAAGTGAAACCTCACACGCAAAGAGTGCATGACACTTGCTACTGGGTTAGAAAGTTTTACGAATTAGTTAAAGTGTGGTAACAGTTACAATAAGAGTCCACACTTCAGCCTTCTGCATCTTTGCAGGTGTGGCTGGCCGCTCTAATCATAGAGCCAAATGAGCAATTTACAATAAAGGCATCTGAAAAGCAAGCACATGGTAATACACATAGATACTCACCTGATACATGTGAGCTGTATTTGTTCCCAGGTACTTTGCACCATACAGTTTTCCATCAGGCCATTTCACCTGGACAACCTCTCCCTCTGCAGGTGGACCCAGCCTCAGGCAGTCTCTGCTCTATTTACAAAGAAGGATGGATTCTCAAATCAGTGCGTGAACCACTGAACTTAAATTACCAGTAAGATGCTTTACAACTTGGTAATTGGAGAAGATTTATTACCATGCATGTTTCAAGTTTTATAATCCTGCTAATGGGCTAATGCAAATGTTAGCCCTTATGAAAATGAAATACTGACCAAAGAAACACTCTCTTTACAGCTTGATGCTGCATTGGCAAGACAACATATGCATAAATCAGACAGCTATCAGCAAGTGTGATATACTTCCACCAAAATTAATTTCTAACACACAGTGAAAATAAGGATCACTAAAATGCAATTGCATATGTGCAACACTTTCTCTTTTGCATATCCCAGTAATTCATGTTTCGTTAACCACAGCACATTTTTGCTTGATGCTACCTTTGCTGACCGAAACATACGTGGATCAAACCATAAATGGTGAGAATGCCAATGAGGTTTTTGCTTAGCTGATGGAGAAACACTGAAAGAATTGAAATGCTTACAAAATAAAATTAGGGGAAAATATTTTTTTTTCCGTAAGATACAAAGCATTTTTATTCCAATGGTTTGGCCAACTTTTGTGCCTGGCTTGTTGAGCATGTCAGAGTATCAGTAGCTGTTTTCTTTTGTTCCATATCTCTTGGCATGAACTAAATGACTCATTTTCAGAGCACGCCAACCACACACCCATACTAGCAGCTGCTCACATGAGGAAATAAGACAAAGGATCAGAAAATGATGTGTCACATCTGGGCTCACCAGTTCTTTGGTCTAATACTCACCCCAACAAAGGCATCTTTACTTCATAGTGACTACATCACAAGACCTGTCATGTAAATTAGTGCTAATTTGGTGATAGTCTCCTAGGTGCGAGAGGACTTACTCAGTGACCACATTACCTGAGCTCTCTCATAAGTGGTCTAAAATGGGAAGAGAAAAGATAAAGACAAGGACTCAGGTACAAGGACTCAGTGACAAGGTCTTGCAGGACCTGGCGCTGTCTCAGGCTGCCACAATAGTATCACCATTTTCTTAGATTTACTTAGAATAACTTAAAAAATATTTGTATTTTGAGTTAACAATTCACTTCCAACAGAGGCCAGTGATTGTCATGACAAAAAACTTAAAATGTGAGAGTAAAAATGCACTACAGTGATCCTCACTTGGACGTTATCTTGATATATCATTCTAGCCAAATTCAACCTTTATAAACTGATTTTAGTCACATGTATCTTAATCCATGAGTTTGATTCAACACAGGATAAAAGAAATTAAAAACTGGATTTTCACAGAAACACTTTCCTGCATGACAATAGTGTCTCTGTCACCCCTCAGGTGCTGTGCAAATGGGACAGCTTTAAAATATGCCCTTTGTATTTGCCCGGCAAAGTTGCTGTGACAAACACAGAAAGATATATCCTTTCAATGTCACCATATATTTGGAGTAGGTGGAATTACTGTGTTATCCTTCCCAGTATTTTCAGGAGACGCAAAAGGAAAGGGGAAGGGATGGCTGCTGCAGTGGAATAATTATGACTTCACAGGGGACAGGGATTACTAAATACTATCATAGCTCTGACTATAAATTAAATTAGACTGTATTTTTAGTTGCTCTCTTCTCAGTGATGACTGTCAAAATGGTTATTGTTATTATAATACTTCTTCCGCTATCTATTTATTGCAAAAGTGCAAAAATGAGTCTTCGCTAAGTGTCTTGAAACAAACTTTTAAAATGCATCATGGAATGCTGTAAATTTCCTGAAAACGAACAATCCAACAACAATGTCAAGCCTAACACTAATTTTCTAAGAACAAAAGCCCAGCACGAATTACTCCCTTTGCAACTTGCACAAGAAAAAATATCTCACAGACTCTCTAGGATAGCTAATGGAATTGTTCATTTGGAAAATTAGAGTCCTCATGCAAATAACTAGACAAATAACAACCTCATTCTTCATGTATCATCACAGTGTCTTAGTCTATGGAACAGTATTTGGGAAATCGGTATTAGTTTTTATTAATTTCTACCAGAGCTCCTACCTTTTATTTTCACAGGATCATAACCATTTGAGATTCTCTTTTTACTGCACAAATAATTATTACAATTTTTTTCTTGGGAATGATTAGACCCATTTCTTAGACTGACAAGATGGCAAAAATGCAACCTCACTTTTTTCAGTCATATAATGAAAAGTCAGACAGCAGGGTATGGCAATCCTTCAACATTGTCATATACCAGCCGTAAATAACATATAGTGTAGGCTCAATCTACACTCAGTTTATAAACCATGTACATTTCCCATACAATTACATAATGTATTTCCTTCTTTATAGAAATGGACAAATTGCGCCCATCTGTACTGAAAATACAATTCACTTATGTGTCCAGTTTCACATTCCTACTGTTGCACAGCTCAGATCTCCAACTCCAACCATGACTAGCTATCTCTGAAGATGAATACTTCAAAGCCTCCCTGAGCCATTAATCCAGCATTCAGCAACCCTCACAGTGAAAAAGTCTTTTCTTAAGTGAAGAAAAATTCCGTCTTGAGGAATTTCCTGTATTTCAGTTGGTACCTGGTGTCTTTCATCCTGTCACTCTGCATCACCAGGAAGTGTGTGGCTTCATCGTCTTTACTTCCCCCATCACGTGTTTACACATTTGGATAAGATCCTTCTGAGTCCACTGTTCTCCTGAACAGTCTCAGCTCTGTCAGCCCCCTCATATGACAGATGCTTCAGTTCCTCCATCACTTTCATAACCTTTTACCATATTTGCTCCTCTATGTCCACATACTTCTTGTACAGGTAAGACCATAACTAGACACATTATTGCAGATATGGTCTCCCCAGTGTTACGTTTACAGCCACTCAAAAAGATACTTTAAGAGCAAAACCTGTAAAAAATAATAGTAATAATAATAATAATAATAATAATAATAATAATAATTCTGAAAGTTTTCTTGTTTATTAAAGGAAATACTTTCAGGGTTTAGAAACATTTCTTTCAGAATTAATTACATACACTAAACTAAAATAGTAAGCAATCTATTTGCAATAGATTTTGGAAATACATGTTGAAATACAGGGGTTGTCTTCTACACTAAGGAATTCACATGCACAGCACTGCAGATAAAGACGATTTTTTTCTATTCTTCCTCTGATATTCCGTTGTTTTTAGCAGAGAGGTTGATTTGGTTTATTAAGGCGGGACTGAGAACTTGCAAGTAACAAATCCAATTGCAGTGGCAGGTGATGGTGGACACAGACTAGTAACTGTGGAGCCACACTAAGGAAATAAAAGGAAGACTTGCACTGGAATCCAGGAACTGGAAATGTTGCAATATTCCCATAATTTGAATACAGACACAGACACTTGAAGAAAGTATCTTCATATTCAAATGCTTTCCTAAATCAAGGCTAAAAGGTATAGATATTCTGGTCTAAGGTGAACATATGAACTACAGACATTATTCTCCCAAGCTGTCAAAAACTGATGTATCTTGGATGCCTCCAATTTTATTTCAATAATGTTTTCCCTGATCATTAGGTTATTAAATCAGCTATCTCAAACTCAGTAATTATTTTTACAATTTTAAGACTATAGGAGCCTTTGACTTTTAGATTTGATCCAAAGGAGCCACACTGAAAATAAATATCTACCCCTGAACCTCTATATGGATTTGGGGGAGCAGCATTCCTTCCATTGTAAGCGAAGCAACGGTTGGTGTCCACCTGAAGAAACTGAGTAAGTGCAAGTCTATGGGGCCTGGTGATACGCAGCCTAGGGAACAGAGGGAACTGGCTGGTGCTTTTCTCAAGCCATTCTCTATCATATTTGAAAATTCAGAGCAGTCACACAAAGTTCCTGGTGACTATAAAAGGAAACATCACTCCTGTTTTTAAAATGAGGAGAAAGTAGAGACAGGAAAATACAGATCTTTGAGCCTCATCTCTGTGCTTCAGAAGATTAGGGAGCAGATCCGCATGGAAGACATGTCAAGGCACATGCAAGACAAGGAGGTGACCCAAGACAGACAGCATGGCTTTGCTAAGGGCAAATCATGCCTGACTGATCTAGTAGCCTTCCATGATGGTGTCCTGGTTCTGGCCAGGACAAGGTTAACTTTTGCAGTAGCCAGGAGGGGGCATGGATAGGGCCTGGAGGTTTTTCTATACCACCTGGTGTCATTGCTGGGCACAGGGAAAGGGATTCTCTTCTGGGGAGAAGAGGCTCCTTGCAGTCAGTGTGGTACAGGAAGCTGTCTGGTACTGTCAACTGTCAGGGAGGGCACTGGTCACTGTATCTCAAGAACTTGTTTGAAAACAGGAAAATGTGGCCCATATGGCATCTTTTAGAGGAAGTATAAACCCAACAGTAGACAAATGTTTAAAACTGCTGCAGAAAACAATAATATTCTAATAGAAAATCACCAGTACTTGTCCATTCAAATCAGGGGTCCATCAGATCACCTGGCTCTTGTTAATGGTTTGGATGATGCTATCCCACTCTGACTCAAGAGAGAATAGATGAGTTGTGATGATGAAGATCCCCAACTTGATCCTGCAATTGATAACTTAGACTAGTGTGCTTGCTTTCAAAGCTGCTTTTGCCTCCCCCTCATGCTTTTGCATAAGCATTCTGTAGAACTTCTCCTATCAGGATGAACAAAATCGATATTCATTTTAGTCAGATCAGAGTGGGAGATTAGTAAACTCAGTGCTCACATCTGTGCTCTTACAGTGGGCTTGCTAGGGGAGAGAAGAACAAAACATTGCAAGGTAAAAGACATTTGCAATCCATAAGTACCAAGTCTGAAGACCTTTCTCTAAAGCTGATGAGTATTCCTGAGACGTTTCCCTGAACATAGCCCTAAAAATTCATATATTTAAAAAAACCCAATACAATAAAGATTGACATTTCTTTTCCTATGTATGAAATGATAAGGCCAACAACTTGAAAAGGTGTTGAAGAAAAATAAATTTATGGTATACAGTACTAAATGTGAGTATTCTCTGCAAGTGGTTCCCTCTTGAAGATTACTCATATTCACCACTAACTCATCTGAATAAGCTAAGATTTTTTCTCATATCACTATTTACAAACCTGCGGTTTACATTAATCAACTGGCATAATTTAAAGTAAATTTTTAGACAGGCAGAATAGCCTCCTCTTTTTCTGAACCATTTTATTCTTTTCAAACTAATTAAATAATTTTCAAATCTACCATACCAGTGACATTCTTCCACCCATTTCCCAGGGGGAGGACTCTAAAAAATCCATAACACAGAGCAGTTAACTGTCATCAAGCATTAACTAAGACAGAAAACAAATCCGACTGGCACCTCTTTCTTCAGGAGTGTCTT
>VZRS01010582.1:0-117565 GCA_013398055.1 Ifrita kowaldi | reverse complement strand
CTTTTCTCAAGCCATTCTCTATCATATTTGAAAATTCAGAGCAGTCACACAAAGTTCCTGGTGACTATAAAAGGAAACATCACTCCTGTTTTTAAAATGAGGAGAAAGTAGAGACAGGAAAATACAGATCTTTGAGCCTCATCTCTGTGCTTCAGAAGATTAGGGAGCAGATCCGCATGGAAGACATGTCAAGGCACATGCAAGACAAGGAGGTGACCCAAGACAGACAGCATGGCTTTGCTAAGGGCAAATCATGCCTGACTGATCTAGTAGCCTTCCATGATGGTGTCCTGGTTCTGGCCAGGACAAGGTTAACTTTTGCAGTAGCCAGGAGGGGGCATGGATAGGGCCTGGAGGTTTTTCTATACCACCTGGTGTCATTGCTGGGCACAGGGAAAGGGATTCTCTTCTGGGGAGAAGAGGCTCCTTGCAGTCAGTGTGGTACAGGAAGCTGTCTGGTACTGTCAACTGTCAGGGAGGGCACTGGTCACTGTATCTCAAGAACTTGTTTGAAAACAGGAAAATGTGGCCCATATGGCATCTTTTAGAGGAAGTATAAACCCAACAGTAGACAAATGTTTAAAACTGCTGCAGAAAACAATAATATTCTAATAGAAAATCACCAGTACTTGTCCATTCAAATCAGGGGTCCATCAGATCACCTGGCTCTTGTTAATGGTTTGGATGATGCTATCCCACTCTGACTCAAGAGAGAATAGATGAGTTGTGATGATGAAGATCCCCAACTTGATCCTGCAATTGATAACTTAGACTAGTGTGCTTGCTTTCAAAGCTGCTTTTGCCTCCCCCTCATGCTTTTGCATAAGCATTCTGTAGAACTTCTCCTATCAGGATGAACAAAATCGATATTCATTTTAGTCAGATCAGAGTGGGAGATTAGTAAACTCAGTGCTCACATCTGTGCTCTTACAGTGGGCTTGCTAGGGGAGAGAAGAACAAAACATTGCAAGGTAAAAGACATTTGCAATCCATAAGTACCAAGTCTGAAGACCTTTCTCTAAAGCTGATGAGTATTCCTGAGACGTTTCCCTGAACATAGCCCTAAAAATTCATATATTTAAAAAAACCCAATACAATAAAGATTGACATTTCTTTTCCTATGTATGAAATGATAAGGCCAACAACTTGAAAAGGTGTTGAAGAAAAATAAATTTATGGTATACAGTACTAAATGTGAGTATTCTCTGCAAGTGGTTCCCTCTTGAAGATTACTCATATTCACCACTAACTCATCTGAATAAGCTAAGATTTTTTCTCATATCACTATTTACAAACCTGCGGTTTACATTAATCAACTGGCATAATTTAAAGTAAATTTTTAGACAGGCAGAATAGCCTCCTCTTTTTCTGAACCATTTTATTCTTTTCAAACTAATTAAATAATTTTCAAATCTACCATACCAGTGACATTCTTCCACCCATTTCCCAGGGGGAGGACTCTAAAAAATCCATAACACAGAGCAGTTAACTGTCATCAAGCATTAACTAAGACAGAAAACAAATCCGACTGGCACCTCTTTCTTCAGGAGTGTCTTCACTGAGTAATCCCAATCCTGTGAACAACCTCAGGAGCTACCATTTTATTTTCCTCAACACTAATAGAACTATTTATCTATTTAACTGGCAGACACAGAACTGAGCTTTGTTATTTTTCAAATCACTCTGGTTTAGACTGTATTCAAAATAAATTATTTTTATTTGTTTAAATTGTATTAAAATTACAGTATTTTCCTCAGTGTCACTTAGCAAACATTTCTGCATCTCCTTGACACTCCTGGCTTTCACTTCCCGATTTGCTTTGTTTCCAAAACAAGGTACAAAACGCCTCATTGTTTACTGAAATTCTTGTCAAATACCACTGATGGTATAATTGACATAAACAACATAGGTTGAAAGTGTTTAAGTGTAGCTCTTGCAACAGGTTTTGTGAACTAGTACATACTTCTAATCTGTTTTTTGCTGTATGGCACTGTAAACATAGCAAGAGAATAAAATATACAGAAATTTAATAAATTATTTCACTTAGCTGTAATGGAATTGAATAAAAATACACAGCTGACTGGGATTATTTCTCCTGGGATGCTTTGAGTTTAAAGATGGTTCAAACGTTAGTTCAAAAGTAGTATTTGTAACAATTATTTTAGCTGAATGTATTTCTCATCTATCAAAGTCACTCATTATTTCTGTACCATATGACACCAAAACCCTCTAGGAAGTCATATTCCAATCACTCAACAGCAGTCTCCCAGAAAGACTGTGTAAGAATCCATTTCATTGTGCTGCTGCAGCTTTCTGTATTAGAAAGTTCTTCCGAATTCCAGTATGCTCTTGTCCGTGCAATCAGGCAAGATGGAACGGCAAAAGGCAGAGGTAAGCAGAATTTTGGCTTCAGCCCCACAGTGTGCCTGGTGAAACAGATACATTCTGTATTGTTCCATCCCTGATGCAGAGGGGCCATGGAACAATATATTAATCCTCCTCCTGGTAGACTGAAAGCTCATAATCTAGCCCTGAGGTTACAAAGATCAAAGAGAAGCAGATACTGAAAAGACCAACTAGAGAGAACTCAGATTCTGTAATTGCGCTAAACTTGGCTCTCCTATGTACCTATGTATCATTTTTACTCTAAATCATACTGTGTTTGTTCATAAATTTATACATATTGTTAAAATGAATCAGAGAAAAAGAAACTGTTCCTTTTCTGTCATCCCCTGCATTTCTTACAAATCTAAGAATAGTTCAGACCTTCCTATTAGTCTATCTAACCACAATTTGCATGGAGCAGGCCATAGTATCAACTTTTCTCCTAGAAATGTCATGGTTTCTGAAAAATAACTTAGAATTAATACATGGTCTCCAAAACTCAAAACTCCAGAACACCTCTGTCCTCTTATATTTGAGAAACTGAAATTCACTTTACAGCAAACTGAATTCATAGCATATTTATTTCAATTTAAAGCAAATGAGTATTCTTGTGTTAATCACAAAATTAACAGTAACTTCTCACAACACAGACAAAACACACTGAGGACATCTGATTTTCACTGATAAGACTTCAAGTGGGTTTCCAGTCCCTAGACTTAAACACGAAAACATGGAAAAATCCAGGCCTGTTTATCTGGCTTTTGGACAGACATGGTCCTCATAGTTACTCCAGCTGAAGTGCAGGAATAGCTTTTAAATTTTCCCCTTAAATTAGAACCTGAGTTAAATTTACTATCCTAGCTCATTACTGCTAGGGTACACATCATGAGACAATGCTCTCTGTACAGACAGAAACCAGATGAAGATGGTTTAAGAAAGAGTGCAGAAGCAAGCACAGGGTGGCCATATCGTCAGGAAGTGGCCTTTCCAAGGCCACTCTACAAAACAACTTAATGCAAATTTTCTTCTCTGCCTACATTCCTTCAGCTAATATTACACTTTCAACATGAATGCTAGTGATTAAGCTTCCACAGTCCTGCTCACTGGTGATTGTTTCATAAGGAGCATGACTAATGAAATTACAACCAATACCTACAATTTAGAGAAGCTGGCCATACAGACAAATACCACACCACAACTGCAAACACTGAATATATCTACCAACACCATTAAAGTGCAAGTGGAGAAAAAAATTGTGGAAACTCTCTGAAACAACCACTAATCTCAACAGATTGTCAAACTGTGTTTTTCTTTCAGAAGCCGATAGTATACACTAGTTGACACAAATTTTTAGAAACACAAAATTAGGTTTCATATGTTCCAAGACAATTTGAATGAAAAGGAGAGTGGTAGCTAATTTGTCACAGTCAGAATTTTATCTAAACAGGAACAGCAATTTACACAGTGCATTAGCATTTGAAAGAGAAGGCCTGATTCCCAGGAGTGCAATTCTGGGTTTGAATTGGTATAAATTCAGTGAAATCACCAGATTAACAGAATAGTTACTGTAATTCAACAAATTTAACCTTGAATCATGAAATGCAAGCATAAAAATACTTTGAATTTACGTATGATATGTTGTCTTTAAAATACTACTGAATGTTCTCCTACAAAATGAATATATGCTTTTACAAAAGAAAACTGGAATATAAATTGGACCATGCATTCTTATTTTCTATCCAGCTTAGAAAGTTACTGTTTTAACCATTGCATTGCCTTTCAGCAAAGTATTTATAAGACAAATTCAAGCATAATGCTAATAGATACACACAGAATTGCCCCGAAGACAACAACTCAAACCCACACTGCAGAAAGCGACTTAGGATGTCCAGGGTGGTACTGGGCATCACAATAAGGTGCAGTAGAGAAGACACTAAAGGGTACAATATACTCTTACGGGACAAAACTGAGTGTCGGCAGTAGGAAGCTGAAGCTGCCAAGGATGTCTCATTTGCTATGAGGAACAAAGCTTCTCTGGTGCAGCAGAAAATCCTAGCTTATGCTTACAATTAAGTCAGATGAGACTGAATACTACTGCCTCGTATCCTGTCCACCTGTATATTGGCTTCCTGTAAACCAATTATAGTCAGGTGAGTACAAAGACCAGCTCATATGCTGCTCATGCCCCCTCCTCAGGACACAATACACACATGAAGGAAAATGCAAGTCTTCCAACACTTCCTCCGCTGTACCCCAGTAAATCTGGAAATAATCTGCTTCTCCACAACAGTAGTGTAAATTAACAGACAAAAAAATCCTACAATTCCTGGATTACCTCAGAAAAGAGGTGGGAGGTGAAATAATGCTCCTATCCCAGTCCCAGCAGTCCCACCTCATCTCAATGGTTCCTATGCAATTCCAGAGACTTCACCATGCCCCACAGGCTCATCACAGCTGTACTCATTGTGGTCCTGGACAAGGACACACACTGTCTTTGGAAACACAAGAAACATTGTAATATATCTCTGTCTCTCACCTGCCTCACTGCAACATCAGCCATCTTACCATGAACTGCGAAGTAATGACTTATCTTCCATTCTGTTTCTCCTGCTGAGCTGTGAGGCATTACCTTCAACTCATCTAACATCATTACTGTTAAGGATCCATAAAGCATTTCATCACAAAGTGGAAAGGCTGTTCTACAAGGAAGTGGTATAAAGATAAGACTTATATTTGAGGCTTTAATTCGCCTATAATCTGTTATATATTTTTTTTTATGCTTATCTATTAAGTTGCCTGTCTTTCTGCTGTAATAGGAAACAAAAAAGCAAGAGCCACAGAAAAATTATTCCTATTCTCCTACACAGAATAAAGTGAAAGTAACTCACTTAAACCAATACAGTTACAGTACTGTATAACTTTTAGATTAAAATAAGACTATTGCATCTGTTGATGATTTGTAGCTTCAAGAGTTAAACAGTGGAATAAAACCCTTTACTCTGCAGCCTTAGAATTTAGTCTTTGGTTTTGCAATAGCTTGATTTTAACTTACTAAGAGTACAGTTTTAAAAACAGGAATTAATTTGTATTAGTATTCAGAAGACGCAAACAATTATTCACATGCAAAAAGCACAGCATTCTGTGTAGAAGCACTGGTAAATCTAGTGGGAAAAGTTCGTAACTACAAAAATCTGTTAAAATTAATTTTCGCTGTTCACACAAACAATTCTCCAAAAGTAAATTCTCCAAAACATATATAAATACCTAACTTATTAGAGTATTTCTCAAAACAAGAAAACAAAATCCTACAAAATTTCTATAAATCCATCAAACCAGGAAAAGAAAACTAAGTTTTTTTCTGAGACATGTCATGCAGCTTTCAAATTTGCTTTCCAAAATTTTTCAGAATTACCTGTCAATGATCACATCATACAACTTGCTGAGTAGTAAGTTCAATTACACAGCAATTTCGTAATGCTGCAAAAAACAAGTGTACCAGCCCAACATGAATTGCATGAATTATTTAGTTTATAGACTCAATGTCACAGTTAAGAAACTTTTCGGAAAGTTGCTAAACCAGTTATAATTCATTATGTCTTTTGTCCCGCATCACAAAAACAGTTCTCAGAACTTTTTGACCAAGTTTATACCAAACGCAATCTAGCCTCTTGCTATCTTCAGAAACGCATTACTTTCCTATTTCACATTCTCTGGAAATTGCTGGTGATGGTGATACTGGAGTGCATCCAAAATCTATAGAATTCCCAAAAAGTGTGCAAATTCAACTGTTCTAATTGCCCTACCAATTTTTATAGATTTACATGCCATTATAACAGAACTTGAACAATAAGCTATTATTGTATGCCAGCAGTCTAATGGATCTTTCACAGATACAGAGAGGCAGTAAGCACTACTATTTAAAACTTTGATTGAACAGGCAGACAAGCAGAAAAGAGTTGTCAGAAGACGTAAAGAGAGAAAGGTATAAAGAAGAGAAATCACTAGGAAAAAATGCTGGAAACTAATCAGGAGTTTAGTCATTTATAATGCCAGACAAGGTTGCTAGAAGAAAAGTGATGCGTCTTCTTTGTAGGATAGATTTTCAAAAGAACACAGCATCTCTTGGGAATTACTAGGGCTAGAATTAAACCTCTATTCTTTTAGATACAGGTGGACACTAAATGGGCTCTCAAGACACGTGCTAGTCCAGTATCTCCAAATGTCTATTATTCAAGAAGTATGGATTTTCAAAAGCAGAGGCAAATGTATTAACATTATAGATACTGAGAAGCTGACTGAGTGTCACATCTGCAGACACACACTTCCTGCACCAGTGAAAAGTCAGACAGACCACAGACAAAGTCATTAGGGACAAGTTCCTAAAAACAAGTAATATTTTGTTCTTGAAACTACATCCGGAGCACTGACACTCACAGGTCTCAAAAGGGAGTTACCTTTTCTAACCTGCACATGCAAAAAGTCTTACCAAGATAATGGCACATTACGGTTTTCTACTAATATTGCCTTTAGCTGGCCTGGAGGAAATAATTTTTGAAAAACTGTCCAGCTAAATCCCATTTGTTCTGCATCTCAAAGGAGGATGAAGTAAATCTGTTCTGTCTCTCACTTGTCTAATAATACCCCAATGTCTTGGGACAATCTGTATTCAGCCTGACTCCTTCACCTGTAATTTACCCCAATTAGTTCACCTTGTCTCAGGTAATTACTAAGATTATAAATGCCTGTACAGTTTCGAACCCCTGCCAGACACCTCGGCCAGGAAGGATCATGCAAAACCTCAGTAAGTCCATGGCAGATAGGACTGGCAGCTTTATACACACAGTGTATAGAGCATATGTGTATAAAGTACGCATATACAATAGAGTGTGGATCATGAGATGTCGAAATCTCTATTTCATAATTTTGTAGGATATGAAGTGAGCAGTTGTTGCCTGGGATAGTAGAGGATTGCAAAGAGGTCCCTCACTGAAAAAGGTTGTGGGTTATTGTTAGGGGTTTATTTCATTAACAGATTCTTAAACTACATTGCTGTCACACTGGCAGGTTTTTCTTCAAATACTAGTAACTAAAATGTGCTTTTTTTTCTTTCTGCCTTTTTTTTTTTTTTAACAAAGAAAGCAGGGGATAACAATTTCAGATGCTGTGAAATCTAGGTGCACACAGTAAGAAATTGTAGCCTTTGTAATAATTTCATTCAAGTACTTTGGTTGTCAGAGTTCCCAATAGCCCTGTTCCTCCCTCTCCTGACAGTGGCAAATTTAAAGTATTGATGGACACAGAAAGACAGAGTTTAATCTCCTCTTTTTCTCTTCACACTAAGGGCTTTCTTGTGTGTGTGTAAGTGGTGTAGCAGGTTGCTGACCATTTCCTCTTGGATTATGGGGGCTTCATTCTGCTCCCTATTCCCATTCAGGGTCTACTGCTGGAAGAAGGTACTTGCAGTAAGTATCAACAAAATTCCATTTAAGGATTCAGGTATCACTGTTGATATGTTAAAAAATTCACTGCTTGGTGGTGCTTGAATTTATCTGAAGATAAGGTGGCATCCACTTAAAAAAACTGGTAGACCAAAAGAAAAAACCAAAGAAAATGTTGGCAGGAGCAACGTGATGCATGCAAAAATGAACTGAAATTATCTCTGAACAGAGAGGTCTAGCTGGAGCTCCAGAAAGAAAGGAGAGTTTATCACCTTAATGAGAAGAGGCAGCCAGCTCTGGAGGACTACAAGGATGTTGTGAGGTTATGCAGGGAGAAAATTAGAAAGGCCAAAGCCCAGCTAGAATCTAATCTGTCTACAGCCATAAAAGACAACGAAAAATGTTTCTATAAACATTTACACTAAAAGGAGGGCTAAAAACAATCTCCATCCCTAACTGGATGCTGTGGGGAAGCATAGTGACAAAGAATGGGAAAGGGCTGAGGTACTTACTGCCTTCTTTGCCTCAGTCTTTAATACCAATTGTTCTGTGAGAACCAGTCCCCTGAATAGGGAGCAGAATGAAGCCCCCATAATCCAAGAGGAAATGGTCAGCAACCTGCTACACCACTTAGACACACACAAGTCTATGGGACTGGGTGAGATCCACCCATGGGCACTGAGGGAGCTGGCGGAAGAGCTTGCTGAGCCACGTTGCATCATTTACCAGCAGTTCAGGCCAACGTAGGAGGTCCCAGTTGAATGGAGGTTGACTAATGTTACACCCATCTTTAGGATGGGTCAAAAGGTGAAGTCAGGGAACTACAGGCCTGTCAGCCTGAGTGCCAGAGAAAGAGGCACCTTCCCTCAGTGAGAAGGAAAGTCATGGAGCAGATCACCCCAGGTGTCATCAAACAGCATGCGCAGGACAATGACGCAATGAGGCCCAGCCAGCAGGGGTTTGTGAAAGGCAGGTGCTGCTCGACCAACAGGATCTCCTTCTATGACAAGGTGACAAGCTCAGTGGATAAGGAAAAGGTTGTACGTGTTGTGCATCTGGACTTTGGTAAAGCCTTTGATGGCATTTTACACAATATTCCCCTGAAGAAACTGGCCTTCCACAGCTTGGACAGACACACTGTTCACCGGGTAAAAAATCATCTGGAAGGCTGGGCCCAGAGAGTGGTAGTGGATGAAGTTATATCCAGCTGTAAGCTGGACATCAGTGATGGTCCCCAGGGCTCACTACTGGGGCCAGTTTTGTTTAGTACTTTCACTGATGACCTGGACAACAGGATCAAATGAATGGCTGGTCATTTTGCAGAGGATACCAAGTTGGGTGGGAGTGCTGATCTCCTGGAGGGTAGGAAGGCTCTGCAGAGGGGTCTGGACAGGCTGGATTGATGGGCCAAGGCCAATGGTGTGAGGTTCAACAATGGCAAGTGCTGGATCCTGCCTGCGGGTCACAACAACCCCAGGTAGCATTTCAGGTTGGTAGAAGGCCAATGGCATCCTGGCCTGTATCAGCAATAGTGTGGCCAGCAGGACCAGAGCAGGGATTGTTCCCCTGTACTCAGCACTGGTGAGGCCACACCTCAAATCCTGTGTTCAGATTTGGGTCCCTCACTCCAAGGAGGACACTGAAGACACTGAAGCGTGTCCACAGAAGAGCAATGGAGCTGGTGAAGGGTCTGGAGCACAAGTCCGAAGAGGAGCGGCTGATGGAGCTGAGGTTGTTTAGGCTGGAGAAAAGGAGGCTCAGGGGGACCTTATCACTCTCTACAAATGCCTAAAAGGAGTGTGTAGCCAGGTGGGAGTTGGTCTCTTGTCCCAGGCAATAAGTGACAGGATGTAACAAAATGGCCTCAGGTTGCCCTGGAGGAGGTTTAGACTGGAAATGAGGAAAAATTTCATCAAAAGGGTTATCATGCACCGGAACAGGCTGTCCAGGGAAGAAGTTGAGTCAACAGCCCTTGCTGCAGTCAAAAGACATGCAGAGGCGGCACTTACGGGCATGGTTTAGTGATGGCCTCAGCAGTCTGAGGTTAATGGTTGAACTCAATTATTTTAAAGATATTTCTAACCTATATGATTCTGTGAAAAATAATTTCTCATTCCTGCTTTTGACAGCTGTAATCTGAATGTCTTAACCTGAACTAATATATATTTTTCAAAGAGGATGCTTTTTGGATTTTATCAGAACCTCAGAAAATTACCAAGTAGGGGTTCTGCAAAAAATCATCATGAACTCCTGAATACAGGATCAATTGTCCTTCCAAACAGATCTCATTTCATCAGCATTTAAGATGCTCTTGCTTTTAAGGAATAATTACAGCAGCACTCCATAAACTACCATGATAACACAATGTTATTTAATTTACAGATTTTAATAAGTAAAGTTCATTTTGGGTTGTGGACATGACTATCCACAGACCAACTTCACCTTCTCAATGGATAACACCAACATTTATACACTTAAAAGTAAACTAAAACACGGTGTGGTTATGTCATAGCATGTCATTTTTCTTCACCTAGTTCTCTTGATAACCACAAGGTGAAACCACAACATCAAAGAATTCTCTGTAAACTCATTACTGAAGGACCAATGCACTTAAAGGGGCAAGTGTGGAAGGATGTTTACCATTTCAGGAGGTGTGTGCTCAGTTCTCCTGTAATCCGACCTCTTGACAGACTCAAAGCATGCTTCACTCTGCAATTATCTGTTTTCTTCTTTGCAATCAATATAATATGGTGGTATCTGTCTTCCCCCAAACACGTATACTGCAAAGCCTCCTGTTCTGCTGGGATTTTAATAAGGTAATGTGGGAACAACTTCATCCAAATCTTATACATATATGTATATAAGGCATATTGGCAGCCACAATATATACAGAAACAAATAAATCTTCTAGCTATATACCAAGGGTATTAATTTCTAGCAAAATGCTAAGATATGCCAGTGCAGACACATCCATTAGGTACCAACAAAGAAAAAAAAAAGAAAAAAGAAAAAAAAAAAAAAAGAAAAGGGAAAAACAAGGAACTGTGGGACACCCTCCCTAAATGATCAGACCAAAGAACTGAAAAATTTCCTAATGCGTGATCTGTGAACTGACATCTGGCCTATTGGGTAGAACAGTACTGTTCCTGGTGCTGAGCTAGGGGCTGTTTGACAAGTTACAGAGCATTAATACTTCACGAAGCGGCAAGTGGCACACATACATGCTGTCTGCTGGTATCAGTTACTCAGGACTGCAGTATATGCACTCCCTAGGTGTGTGCATGCATCGTTAAACTAACTGCTGAAGTTGTCATCTCACGTCCTTTAAGATACCATGCACTGTCCCCCCTCCTACAGTCTTCCCATGAATTACAAGAGGAATTTGTCCCATGGTTGCTTTGAGGAAGAGATTGTACCCATATACTCCTTTACAACTCTTACATCTTCTGGGTTGAAGGAAAACGACTGGTTAGCATATTGAACTCATACGTTTAAACCCTGTAATTGAGGAGTGATTACTCTAAGAAATCATGTATTACACCCAAGCAATAAATAATGCTGAAATTAAAAGATCTAAATATGTGTCTGTAGCTAACACACTTAAAAAGTCCCCACCAAATATATTTAGTAAATGCTAACACAAACCAAGAGAAATACATACCAGAAGAGAACAATGTATACCCTGATTTGGTTGCTATTGAATGCAAACAGTTTCACAAAGCTTCAAGACTGAACTTTCCCTGCTCCCTATTTTCCTCCTTAAAAATAAATCCCTGTGTCTGAACATTGGAATTCTGGTCTATTGTGAGCTGAGCTGAAATTATGTAGTGGATTCAGCACATACTGGAAGAGCAAAAAGCTCCTGCTATCTTTGTGAGCTGGTTGAAAAGTGAAAACAGATTAGAAAAATAAGTTCTTCAATAGGCAGCAACATTGCTTTCACACCAGATTTGATAAATAAGTCCTCCCAGCGGCACTAACACCTGATACGCACATTGCATGGATTAGTAAGTTTTAGTCTGAGAAGAAGAAAAAACACTTTTTTTTCAGTTCCAGTAACTGCTGCAGGTATATTATCTAATGAAAACACAACAAGATTTCTCTAAGGAATGTGAAATTCGTTTGGTGTTTCCATCAAACAATTATATGTTGTTCATCCACTATCTGAGAAGCACTGAGGCATATCCAGACCTGATTGCATTTATTCTTAGCTCCAGATCAGGCTCCCCCACTAGGACAACAAGCAGTTCCTCATCTTTGCCTTACCAGATCCTTGATACAGGCATTTACAAAAGGGGTTTCTAATAACAATACAGCCACATTTACTTAGTATCTTGGTCATCCTAAATCAGAATGTCTTTGATCATTAATGGAGCCTTTTGGAGTGTTTCGCATTAAAGGATAAATTTTAAAAGGCATGTAAGAGAGATTTTCTGACTGACTTCTATTCAGACCACTGGGAGGTAAACAGCTCAATCCCCACATACTGATCTGAAATGCATCCTTTCGAATACCATATTTTCAAAAGGTGCCAGACTTTCCAATAACTAAGAAGTTTCTAACAACAACAGTATTGTTTCCACTGACATATCTGTCAGTTAATGCTACTTTCAGGAAAGTATTAGGTCTGCAGAAAGCAGAAGAGCTCACAGACTTTCATGGAAGAAAAATATGGAGTGCTCCTAGGAGTTGTATCCCTTGAGGTGCAAAGCCAGTATTCTGTGGCACCGCTGTGTAAGCCATGCTCTTCCCCTTTACATAAAGAACAGGACTAAGTGAGAAGTGGTCTTGCAACAAACAGCGCTTTTGCATATCAGTGTTTCCTGGAGGCTCTAACTTTTAGAGATTATTAGTAGGCAGTTTACCAAAAGTACTGGCTTAGCACAAAAAACACTCAGAAGATCATGAAGGTAAACAAGGATTAGAGTCACATCACGAGAGAGATATCAAAGGGCACCACGAACCTTAACATCCAATGTGTTCATTGCAAACATGGAGGGAAACAGAACCTTTCTCCAATTGCGAATTTTGTTCATATGTGCCAAGGGCACAATGGGGTCCTTAACAGTTATGAGAGACATGGTAGTTTATGTAAGTGCATAAGGGAAATCAAAATCTGAGCTCCTTTTTGAAAATATAATAAACTATACTACATACAGATGAACTACTATCTTCTCCCTGATGATTTTTATCATTAATAATGTAATCTCACAAACTAAATATCAGGAAGTGTAAATAAGTTGTTAGAACAGATTCTTGAGAGCTATTCTTCTCATTACAGCAGAAGTATTCTATTCTGCAAGGAATTTTTACAAGTTATCTCTAAGTGACAGAGAAGGATATATGGAATTCCCTCTTTCATATCCTTTATTAAATACATATTTCTTATTTAATTAAAAGATTTTCTAAGATTACTCTTGATTCATTTGGTCACATGGCAAAGACTAATTAGAACAACCAAGGTTTGGAAACCCATTAGAAAATAATCATTCTCAGCAGTTAAAGTAAGAAACATGAACTGAATATTAAGATGTTATTTCCTCAAGGTCATAAGAATTAGTTCAAGAGATTCCAACTCTCTAATTTAAAAAAGAAAAACAATCAAATCCTGCAAAAAAACCCACCCAGAAACCAAGAAAACAAACCAGAATGAACAGGAATCTGAGAAGGTACTTACTACAATGTCTTCAGGAAAAGTATCCAGACTGAAGGAGCCATCATCAAACATGACTTCATAGAAAAGCTGAGATGTCACTCCTATGACTCTGCAACTATAGTAACGTGTATTTCTATGTTTCGTGATGACTGTCTGCCCAACAGTAATGGCTTTCTCACATGCTTTAGCTCTCTTGAAAAAAAGGAAGAATTTAAAAGAAGAAGTAAATTTAAAATACCAGCTTACTCATAAAAAAATTTATCAATGTAAAAACAGGGTTCATAACAGTTCCTCACTCAACACAAAAACTTCAAATTAAATTAATTTAATTCAATCATGATAACATAATTTCTTCTACACACAAAATTTCTCCATTTTGTGGGAAAACAAATGACATCTGAAGAATACCAGATCACAGCATATTTTTGTAACTGATGCCTTAACACTATTCTGCATTACATCAATGACACAATTAGAAAAATCTGTCATTTTTATTTGTAGTATAATTTGTAGAATTTTCCTGAAAGACATAAGATGTAATGAACCAAGAGTTCTTTAAATGATGGGATTTTGAAGTACTGGATTTCTGTATGACTCTACATAATAGAATGAAATTTTGCCCAGTGAGATGCAATAAATAAATGCATATCCAGTTCTTGCCAGAGCTGTCTACAGCAGTGTATGTGAGGAACTTCTCAACCCATATTGTGCAGAACTTTTGCTTTAAAGCTTCAAACAGCACTGATCACTCTTCATCAGTTATTCACATAGCACATCAGTAATAATATATGTTTTTTTCACTTTTCACTTATAATTCTCCAGAGTTAATTATATCAATCAGAAGACTGGCAGGGTTGTTAAGCTATGCAAAAATTCTACATCAATTCTACATCTACTTGATGTAGAATAAATACAAAAAGAATGGAACCTTGTAGGAAGGCAATCACTAAGAAGCTCACACTATGCAGAGAACTGTTACATCTCAGTTCCCAGCTACTGTATCCCCATGAACCTTCCACTCTAAAAGCAACCTTCTTCACCAGGAAATATAAAAACAGTATCTTCTCATCCTAGTAACACAGGTTTCTAGAACGCACTTCTTTCCTATGAGCTTGACTATCCAGTATCTCACAAAGGTCCATTTTTTTAATGCAAAGGTGAGCTATTGTGAATTTGAATACACCTGAACAGCTGAACATTTCAAGTCATGTAAGATGCATGTGCATTGGAATAACTAAGGATGAAATATTTTTTATTAGAAATGTTTGTATAAACTGTAAGAGAATGCTTTTATATACAGTCCACACTAAAGCAATCATCAGATTTCCTAGCACTGCTTTTGAAACTTTCAAAAGCAGTGAATTCTTCAGTCAATATAATAGTCTTAAAACTGCCTTATGAAAATCTGGAAAGTCCTACATCTGTAGGATTTTAATCAGTAGAATTGAAGAGAATAAAGAACAGCATCAGTTCTTTTAGTTAGATTTCAAGTATTAGCAGTAATGTGAATGTTTTAAGGTAAGAGCAAAAACCTACCCTAAACTTGAAGACTTTTGGTTTTGCACTGACTTCTTGTCACTATTGGGCTTCTTTCTTGGACCTATTTATGGGATTTATAATTTTTAAACCTCTCTGCTCCTGAAAACTAAGGGCATACCAAGTACAAATATTCTGTGCCATTTTTATAGGCAGTGCAGTAAATCGCTGTGTGTCAGAGCTCTGCCTGTCACAGTCATTTGGAGGATTTAGTTGAGGTCACCTCAGATAGTAAAACTCAATGATGTTCCTAAAGCATTTCCAAGTGTACCTAGAAATAATGTTCTGAGCGTACTCACAAATTATTTAACCACTACATGCATAATAAAATTATTTCTTCCCCATTTTAACTGTCTATAGTTAGACTAAATACAAAAATTAACCACATAAATAGCAATTGACTGTTATTATCATAGGAGCAATAAAATGTCTATAAGCATGTTTTATCCAATCTTGAAACATATGTAAACATACATGCTAATTTATTATCCTATTCGGCTTTTGGCAGGGGTGAAGCGGATCAGATGTAAACTAGAGACTAATAATTGATTTATTTATATGAGATAATAGAAAAAGTATTATACTATAGAAACCCAAGGAGATATTGCTCTATTGAAAGGTTTCAATCTTCTCTGAAAGAAGATGTAACTCTTCAGAGAAGACAGAGTGCAAATTATAATATTTTAAGAGATAATACAGATTCATTTAATGATAAAGTTTTCAGAGAAGGAATGCCATTTCTCATTAGAAAAAGTAATAAAACCCAGAAATGCATTCTAGCTCAAGGAGAAGATTGTTTTTTAGTATGTTATCTTCATAGGATTCTTGATTTATTTCTCAGAAAAACATATTCACAACTGGACTCTGTAATTGATTGCATGTCCCAGAAATCATTCCCTGACAGAAAATCTTAAGAATTTATTGACGTTAAGAATGTCATTTTTGATCAGAAAGGACAGCTGCTATGTAAGGAAGTCTATCAGAGTAAAGAAACAGCTGTGGTAGTCACAAGATTATTGAGAAAGCTGTGGTTTAAAAAGCATGATTTTCTTTAATGGTACCAAAGCCAAGAGTGAACTAAGATAGTGGCAGAAATATACAAAACAACCAGATACTAAGAAAAAAACCCTAATCTCCCCTTCCATGCGCAAACTTCAAAAAGACAAAAGGGAAAATTACTTTCTCCTTAATTTTCTGTATGGCAGGAAACAAAAACCTTAAACGCATAAACTATGTGAATATTAATTCATAATAACTATCATGAAATAGGTATCTAATGTACATCTAAACACCTAGAAACTTTCTCAGGTTACAATTTTGAATGGGGGATCCTAAAATATCTGAAACTTACTCCATTCAGGAACATGACTCTCATGACATTATTTACTCCTTGGAATTCCAATTCAGGCATAGAAATTTTGCATGACATTTCAAAAATAATCCAGCTCATGATTTTTCAATAACATGACCTTCTGAAGGCATGGCTTAGTCTCTCTGAGATGTTCGGGGGCTGGTAGTAGTTAGCAGACAGTGGCAACAATGACACTGCGTCACTAAGGTACTCAGCAGAAAAAGGATCTACAGCTTCCATTGGACAGCATCCCTTCATTCCCTGTGTGCTGCAGAGGTTAAGAACTGGCCGACAATAGTAGAAGGTAATTTTAAATAGCTCCAAAAAACAGCAACAGCAGGTATTTGCATTTCCTGCCTTCGCCTCTTCTAAAAGATCGTTATTCTTTCAAATGTTACTGAGGCCATCTAGATAGCCCCTTCTGCTCACAATTTCTGTATGAAACAGCCGTGAGTATAGGTTTGTCCCCAGCTGGCTTTCTCTGATCCGCAGAGCTGTCTTTGCTAATCTTATATGGATCTTTTGGGTTTGGTTCTTTTTCTATTAGAATAGTTGTATACAACTTCTTTTCCTCATTTTCTTGTGTATGAATGAGTTCCTTTAATCAAAACAAACCCATCTGCAGCACCTATTCTCAATTGTACTTCCAAGTGTTCTTGCAGTTTTGATGACAAAAATGTGTGAGGGATATGTTTCATGCCCAGAAACAAGCACAGTCAAAGAGAAAAAAATTAAAAAAAAAAACAAACCAAAACCTGTAGGTAGCAAATCACAGAGCCTTCCTTGTATATTGACAGTCCAATTTACATAAAAATTAACATAAGCAATGACAGCAATAACCCAAAACACTGTATAAAAAAAAATTGTTCTGCTGGCAAATTTTTGTGTTATTTCTAAAGCTGCACCTTCAGCAAATACAAGAGGCATACTTAGTTTTGAGTCCATGAACATGCAAAGAACGTATTTTTGAAAAGTCATTATCAACATTTAAAAACTCCAGTTCTTAGTATTTACCTATATCTACTTCATTTTTCAGCACCAGATTAATTCAAGGATTATTGTTTTCCCTTTTTATTTTCTCTTCAATGATTTTTCTTCAGAAGACCCCACAGTGTTTTCAATGACTGACAATACAGAAGTACTCCAAAATACTGAAGACAACACAGAACCTGATCCCAGCAGAAAAGACTTATTGAAAGTATGTTGATGAAAACTTTTGCACGAGTTCACAGCCATAAATAAGTTGGATGCATACTATACTTCATCACTACAATAAGCTCTTGCCTGAGGTGAAGAGATACACTAACAACAGTAATAATACACATTTATCTATTTAGGTAGGCCTTTTTTGTTGAGCACCCTCATTTATTTACATATTAAAATACCACTGTAGGTATATGTCACAATTTTTCCTAGTACCCAGAAGTCATTCTTTGATTGTTGAGGTTGTGGGTTCTGAATTTTTTTTTAACTTGAAGAAAGCATGAAACTCAGCAGGTAGTCACTGAGCATTTAAACACAATACTTAAAGACCACATTAATGAAAAATCAGACCATTTTTAATTTTTTTTCTTGAAATTAGGAGAAGTAATAGTGTCCTTGCTTTATGAACACTGTTTTCTGCTAAATACCAGAAGAGATTTTTTAAATACTGACAAGACAATCTATTTGACTCCTGTAAAAATTTGCTAAGTGAGTATAATATTTCAGTCTGGATGATTCACTGTTCCACTTCTAAGCAAGGAAACTAAAACAACAGGCAAAAAAAAAAGTTGATTAGAAGTAAGATACATTTCTATGCCTAATGGTGAAGAGCAATGTTATTTCTGCATGAAGAAATAGCTAATAGCTAAGAAAAGCATAACAAGAAAACCACTGGTGAAAAAACTTCCAAAGGCTTAAAGATGTGATTAGAATAATTATCCAAAAGACAGAGTATAAAACCAAGCATTTAAAAACATATGGCAATCTCCTTTGTCTCAGGAGTAAGCTAAGAATTTTACAGAAAAAGATTCTTTAACAAAGTATCTGCTCTTTCCAAGTTTTGGCCCAACTGAAAACACAAAAGCCTAATTTTTGTTTCTTTTCTGCAAACCTGACTTTCAGCTGAGCCATGGGGGAAAAAAAGGTAATAATACTGAATCTTTTCATAAAAGTTAGTTCTGAGTTTCAGGGAAGGATGCAATAGTCTCATTCCAAGATACTTTCAATGTCCTTCACGTAACCTCTTAAACAATAGCCACACAAAATCCCGTTTTTCTCCACAGCTGATGGGGTTTCTTTACTTGTAGACTGCCTAATATAGGCAAAGAAAATCACTAAGAAAGCATGGAATTTATGGGACTGATGCAAATCTCACTACCTAGAATATAGACTTTTTCCACAAAGATACTAGAAAAAATTTGAGAAATGTTGGCCCTATTTTCACTGTCCATGAATTTAATCCAGTAATTTTCAGCTAATGATAAAGTTTTCAAAAAACCCCAGGGAGAGCATCTTAAGTTGCCCGTATAGACAGAGGTTTGTTTGTTTTTAAAACCAGACTAATTTTCTTGGAAAATGTTTTTACCATGTAAAGTGTACTGGTTTAACATGTTCATTCATTTTGGAAAACAAAAACATTACGAACCTTAACAATTCTATGGAAATTTTAAACAGGGATAAACAGTATGTCTCCCTTTTTAAGAACCACCTGCAGATTGAACATTCAGGACTGATTACTCTAGTTGGGAGGCATTAAAATTCAGTACACTTGAAAGAAAAACCTACTCTTCAGTAGTCTTGTTAAGCCTTGTCATTAAGACCAAGGATTCACCGAGAAGGTCTTGAAAGAACAACATCTATTACACAGACCTTATCTGGGTTCATGTCTTTCATTTCTAAGGTATAAAGGAGAAAAAAAATGTCCAACTTGACTAACTTACCAAGCTCTTTTAATAAGACTATGTTAAGTCTTTCTAGTTTGCTAGGAAGCAAAATACAGCTTTAAAAGCCCAAGATGAATGGCAAGAGTTCTCTCTTAACTGAGATACCAACCATTTATTCAAGTAAAAGACATTAAACTAATTCTTCATTGTGTCTCATCTAAAATTAAAGGCTCCTCCTCAGCACAGAATAGAAATAAAAAGGCAGTCATAACATGAATTTTCATGGCATGCCAGTGTTACTTTGCCAGACGACAGAATAATTATAATTGGATATTTTCAAGAGACTCTTTGGCTGCAGAACAAAGATTTTACATATATACCACATCCATTAACTCACAGGATCTCTGAGTATTTGCAAGATATTGTGATCTGGGTATTTATAATACACTTCAGGTTAACAAAACAGAGAACTCAGAGATTTGTTCTGGCTGTCAAAACAATATACTCAACAAGGACTTTAAATGCGAAAACGTGTTAGGCATATCAGGTATCATTTCTCCCAGGTAACAGCATAAGGAAAAACTTTCAAAGTGTAATAGATTGCTAAGCATGAAAATATGACAGACAGAACTATTATAATACATAGTGTGGATCCTCTCCTCCATTTTCTCTGGAAACATACTTTAATTCTGCAATTCTATTTTTTAACAAATAAGAAAACATATTCCTTACCACATTTTGGTTGATCTTGTGCCTGAAACATGTGATGTAGACAACATATGGCCAGTCATCAGGTTCCATCAGTACTCCTGCAGCATGGGCACAGGTAACATGGAAGGATGCTGGGCAGCGTCCATATGAACACTGAATGCAGGCACCAGAGATTTTCTTAACTCTCTGCCTGCAGAAGATACATTTCTGTAGGAACAAAATAAACAGAATATTTTCTGTATTACTCCAACTTCACTGACTCCTGCAAGGAACTCAAAGACCAAAAAGTTATTTGTGATCCAATTATTACATTTTTTACCTTACAATATGCACAGCAAAAGGAACAGCATTTATTAATTACAAGTAACTTAGTAATATAGTAATTAACACATAGCATTTTTGCCTTTTGATATAAATGTGCAGGCAATCTGTTCCAATGCTATAGCAAGAAAAACTGATAGATGAATAGATAGATAGATAGATGGATAGCTATTTAAAAGTTTAATTTTAAATTCCATACTCTGAAAATTAACCTACTCCTCCTAAAATTGGTAAATTGAAAAACCTATACATGATTTGACAAAAAACAACAGCAAGACTCAAAAATAAAGAGAATAGGCACACTGAAATGTAGGGCTAAACAGGACTTCCATATATCATGTAACTCAGCTCCCTACTAAAAAGCTGGACTAAATATATATGTAGACAGTCTTTGTAAAATGGCTAATCTAACATGTTCAGGAAACAGTTTGCACAACATCCTCAGACAGCCTGTTACAGTGGACAAATCCAAGTCAGAGGCGTTTTCTTTATCTCAAGCCTTTGCATAATTCTACAGCTGAAGGCTCTTCCTAAGACCAGTTTTATTTTTTAGCCTGGTTTTCATTGGTTGAGTATTTAATATAATGTCAATACAGTAGGCTGTATTTCCTCATGTCATGTACTCAAAACATCATGTCAACAGCCTTACTGGTATCAAGACACACTGGTTTCTTTCCTTTTGACAAAATGAAGACCACATCAAAAAAATGTCACTGTTTTCTAAGCGACTAAAGTAAGGAGCCAATAGGAAAAGAAGACGAAGAGATATAAGCTAGGTTAACCAAGTCCGGGGAGTAAATTCTAATATACTAAAAAAGACAATACAAGCTGAACAGTACCTTGCCACCACAAGGCATTAACAAGCACATTAGATAGAATAATTATTTCAGTAACTTCTATGGACAACTGTTTTATATCACATATGAGAACTATCCTCTGATAGCTCTCATCACAACTAACAAAAATGCAAATGTTATTGATGATCACAAAATTATCTCAGCTATTATAAATAGATTTTATGCAATGATACAAAACAATGAATTCAGTAAAACAGACATTTGGAATACTGCTTACTTCCATTTGTTCTAAATTTGCTGCCCACCGATTTGTTAAAACATACTCATCTACCTATGTTATGAACACAAGTAAAAATAATTTCTATGTGTTTTTGCTGCATGATTAATAATTCAAAGTATTTACTATTAGGTCACGTCTAATTCTTATTCACAGGTGACCAGAGAACTTTGTTCTCCATTGTTTATTGATTTTCATATTCTGCATAAAACTGGCAGAAATTTTATTATATAATTCAGCACTTAAATAGTTTCCATGGCTTCTGGCACACAGTTTGTGATAGAAATAATACTTTTGGTAAGGGCTAGCCCTGTCTCACTCACTGGTTCTAGTTCCTGTATCATCCTGACTGTGAAATACTCTTGAAGTTCTGCCGTCATGTTCACCCTTTGAAAGCAAACTGCCTGCATGTCATTGCACAAGCAGAAATTAAGAGTAGTGCCCAGCATCTGAACTTAGTGAAAAATTTTAGCTATCACTCACTAAAGGACCAGAATTCAGCTCACTCTACTGTAGCACCATCAGGTTTGAAAGCCTTAGAAGAGGTAAAGATGATTTCGCCACCAAAAGAAATGTTTCAGAGACTTCGCTCATGTGCTGACATCTTGTTGTGCATTTGTATTCATGTGCATGAGGTAATTTTCAGGTAAGTGGAGTAACTGTTTTCCACGGGAGCTTAAGGATTTCTTTTATATATATATATTCAGAACCTACTAAGTGGAAATTCCAGATAGATAATACAATTGAAATCTGGTATGTGAAATGTCTATACACTGAGTTCATACAAATAACAGAGCTCCTCTTGAATGCTTATGATTTCATAGATATATGCATAAACTCATCAATCAGATTAATGGAAGAAGAAAGACCAAAGCACTTACGAGTACTAAAAAAAAAACAAAAACAAAAAAACAAAAACAACAACAAAAGAACAACCAACCAAAAACCCAACCAACCAGCCAAAAAACCCCAAAACCAAGACCACACACAAAAAAAACCCCACATGTGTCCTGAAACAAATACTCCAAAAATGCAGTTCAAACAAAATGTAGAGAATGAGTAAAAGGAATGAATTAAAGTACAGCTCAACTAGCATTAACTAAAGAAATTGTAATGTTACAGCAGGAAATGCTGGTCCCCTTTAAATTACTGGTTGCACATGCACAAGGGAGCACACATGCAAACATTACAATGCCGTTGTAAGTTTCTCCTGCATGTTACCAAAGTATTATAAAAACCTAGGAGATGCAAAAATCTAAAACTACACTCTGTGAGTAATGCTTCAGAAAAAAGTACGAACTTACAACTCTATTTATGTACAAACGTTCTTCTATATTAATATTTTAGGGTTAATTACCTTCCAGAAACAGAAAATCTGAGGAAAATAAAAGCCATATGAGGACAGCAAGAAATGCTGAAAAAGAAGCTGGAAATGTAGTCAGGAAAACTGAAAATGGGACACATTAAATGGCATAGCCAAATCCTCAGAAATTAGCGTAAAACTTCATCCCTCCCTGGAAGAGAGGTTGACTTCTCTGTTCTCTTCCAGCACAGGTTAACTTAATGAGAACACGTCTGACAATCTGGCATAGTGTGAGCAAACCCTTCTCACACTGTTTCTCGAGTTTCAGCTTGAAAGTACTGAAAATAATTAATTAAAAAACAAGCTGTCCAATTACTCTTGTCTATATTCTTATTTCTGTCATGTTGTGTTAAATTAGCACAATTCTGATGAGAAGTAAAATTGCTTCAAATTTACTCTTATATAAAAGGAACGCCGCTTGGCAATATGTAGTTCTGTGAATGCAGACTTAAGTTTGCATGATGAAAGTGAAAAAAATCCTATATTAACCATGCAATAAATCCATCTCACTGCCAAATACAAGGAAGGTAATTGTTACATCAGTTAACTCCAAAACCACATTAATCTTTTGTGCTACACTCATACACTCTTCAGGTATCAAAAAGATTAAGATCATGGATATGAACAGGAAGAAAAATATTACTGTACATGCAGGAAAAGAAAAAACATCCTATTTCTCCCTGTCCTTAAGGAGTACCAGAAAAACTATGAAAACCTTCTTCTTTCAAGAATGCAGGAAAAGAATCAAGATCTGCAAATAAAGAAATATGTTTCTTATTTTATGTAAGGTGCTGTGTCCTTTGTCCAAACATGACACTGAGAAGGATGTTGCAGATGTATCTCAGCTTTACAGTGACTCTCAAACCAAGGCATGAATTTTGAAAAGTACACATAGAAGTCCAGTATACAAGCAAACTACAGCTTGCATAACTGTATCAGGCAACATAGCCCCATTCAGACGTACGGCAAAAAGCTCCTTCATATTTGAAACTATACATCGAATAGTCAATCCACTCTAATTGATAAATAAAATCAGAACACATAGAATAAAAGCAGAGCAAACTATAAAAAATCTGTTTTGCATAGACTTCTGGAATATTAGCTGAACTACATACCAAGCTGTATATTAGCTATAGGTAGTAAACTGAACTGTGCAGTGTCTGGCCCATACTGGCAATTCTTCCCCTCCCTGGCTTGTGAAAAATAATGTATTTCTTATACTCTCACTTGGGCTTTTACAACATATGAATTTAAATCTTTTTTCAACCATTTTCATATGTTAATATTATTTATTATAGTACGGTGATACACGAAAAAAAAAGGGAGGATGATGTCAATGTACAAAAAACAAAAAATTAAAATAACTCCACTGAAAGAGACCAAAGGAAAAAGGCATTAGAATCTCATGAGAAGAAAGGGAACTACTAGCTGTTTCACTTTCCCCCCAGCTCTTCCCTGAAGTCTGATTTTCGTAAGTTTGTAAAATGAAAGAATCATATAGAATGGAACCAATCACAAACTATTTCTGCAGAAAAAAATGTCTAAACACCCCTCTGTCAGGGCAAACCTTCCATTTAGGTATGTGAGTATGCTACTTGTGCAACGAACAAACTTGACATACCATGAACACATTTTCTAAAATACAATAATGCTAATTCAATGCCCAAATGACAGTTTTCCAGTAACTTGAAACTACAGCTGTTCCTACCAGCTAAAGCAATTCTACACAGCTAGGAAGAATGTAATTTTGATTTAATGATTCCTAGATATTAGTGCAAAGCAGAGACCAAGGGGAAAGTAGCTGAGGATCAATCTTAATCAGAAATCCAGATGCAAAATGAATTGGAGAATAAATAAAATTGTTTATATAACTGGAGATTAAGAATATAGGACAGAACAATGTACTGCAATTTTCTAGATTGTGAAATGACCTCTTTTTGCCCCCCAAAAGAAAAATATTCTGCTGTAAACGAATGTCATCATCACAGAATAGCTCTTTAATGTTAGGAGTCTGCAAATCTATAAACAGAATGGATTTTAAAAAACTAGTCCAGGGAAACCGGATGTCAGCATTTTGCAAAAGACAGCCCACTGGTAACTTTTATAATAATTTTCATGCATCCTTATTTAAAGATTTAGAAATTGCTTCCCTCAAAAGGAGTGGTATTTACGAATAAAATTCCAGTCTCTAAAAGGATCATGAATTAATCACAGTAGCTGTGTTTTCTGATGGAAGGATTTATGAAAATAAGCACAAGCTGAGGTCACAGCAAAAAGCCAGGGATGGATTTTAGGAAACAATTTTGAGTATTGATTTCTCCCCAAAATTATCTCTATGCCTTGTCAATCAGAGTGACTTAAGCGAAGGAGTTCACTGTAGTAAAGCTTTAAATGCTACAAAAAGAAGCTATTTCAAGAGAGTCCCTAAAAATTATTAGATTTCCGAATATTACTAAAGCTCACCCCATAAGAGTTCTGCTGCTGCTGCTGCAGTTGGTTAGTAACTACTAGTCAGTAACTGATTTGTATATTCTCATTCTCTTTTACATATCTGCTGGTTTTTTGCCTTCTATGTATCATTTGAAAAATTAAGACATAGACACCATTGTTAAAATTAAGAAAATTAATGAAAAATCACAGGGGTTTTTTTTCTATAATGTCTGCTTTCTCATATCTTCATTTTGTAATTAATCTACTTTGCTTCAGAATTTATATTACCAGAAGAAATACTGCTACTATGTAGCACTCTAGATATGAAAAGTCACCCCACTGTAAGCAATAGAACCCATAGATACCCACACATTTTTAACAGAGCAAAGATTTTACAGAGAATATTGACAGGAAGAGCTTCACCAGCTTATCAACTGCCATAACCTGAGACTTACAGTATAAAATGCACAGTGAAACTGATCTTTTCGTTTTCCATTCCAAAGCGAGAACATGGAATAAAAGTGAGAAAAGATTACAGCAAGGGTTGGTAGCAAGGTACTGGCACAAAGATTTGTTAACTATGCACAACGCAGTCAGAAGATGCACACTAGGAGGACATTTGACACATTATCTGCAGACCAGTGAGCTCATGTTGTCTGCACAACCATCTTTTAGAATACAAAGTCAGCACTTAATTTTGGCAGAGAGCACGGTGCGTTTCTATGGAAACAAACTCATTACTATTTTTACGTTTTATGTTTCCTTTTATTCCTGATTAATTTAAACTGAGATGAGTATTTGAGCTATGAAACTGACAGAGCTTAGAATCAGAACATGTGAAGAGTCTGTTAGATGATCTATTCTACTTTATTGTTCAGCATGTTTAAGCAATTATATAAAATTAACTAGGAATGTTGTTAGAAAAAGTATCAAGAGACTATCCAGCATCACTCTGGTATTTCAAACATAACAACCAGTACCTCAGGGGGAAAAGCCCTAGTGCTTGTAGAAAACAATTTGTAATTTCTTACTATTCAGTAAGTCTGCCTATAGGACAGGACTATGGCAAATTAAAGATGGCAGACATTATCTAGATGTAAGCAAAATTCTTTTAGTTGTACATTTCAGCAGAGAAGTAAACATAACACTTACGTATCAGTAGCAATTAGAAACAATAATCCTATTCTCTAATAACTCTGTGGTAATGTAGTTTTGGGTCTGCTCTCAATGAGAGAACTTGTAAGTTGTTTAATTTTGAATTTAATATGAAAAGATATTGAAATTGTGCCACATACACATATTGATTAAAAATACAATTTTAACAGCTGATAAAAATCTACCAGGACTTGCCAAAATCACATATAAATACAGTATCCATCTATTATTTCAGTCAAACTGTTAAAGTACTAATAGCTTTTAATTAATAGGAAAGACAAAAATACAGTGCAGAGTTAAGAAAAATCTTGTTTCTCCTGAAGCATGGATTGCGTGATTGTAATGAGTCATTAAACTGTAGGTTAAAAGAGAAAGAAAAAGAATCAAAGAAAGCAAAGCACTTGGTGAAGAAGTACTTATTTTGAAAGTGCATGGAAGGGTTTGTGCTCCTGTGATACCCTATGCAGTCTCAGTAGCTGGTAAAACAAGTGTTGTGAGGCAAAAAGTAAGAAATAAAAGGCCTTGTTAGGGTTTCAGCTGTGGTCTGTACAGTGGTACTCGCAATCACCAAATCTTTGACTATGCCATATCTCGGGAAATAAACTGCTGTATATTTATTTTCAGTATTCTTGAAGTTCTCAACTTCATAACCACATTTCAACACCAAGCACTGTCATTAAGCCTCTACTTTTTTTCATGCTAGAGCAATACTTAGCATTCTATATAGGCAGAGATACTCTGAAGGTACTCGAGAAGTCTCTAATTCTATCATAGAGATCTACTGATAAAAATACCATATAAACATAACTCTACTATCTCCTCAGTTTTATTTACAAGTACTAAAAGGAAAACATACGATCACCAGTATCTTCTTCACAAAGAATCCCTACATACATAGGGAATATTCTGCCAGCAAATATTCACTGAACACAAGAATAAACCCCCCTTTCTTCCAGATTCATATACACCAGGTGACACTGAGAATTTAGTCATCCCAACTCTTCTTTTACCCACTTCGTATCCACCTGCTTTCAGAAATAATATTATGTGACTGTGAGCCCAAACTTTATAAGCAGACTCTCAAGATTTTATCTTAACTCTTTAAGTTTTTACATAGTCACGTTTTTTTTATATGCATTTTTATTAGAGGACAAAACAAATCTTTTTCCCAGTCAATGTTTCTTCACCTGTAGCTTTCAAATGTTGCAGGTCTTCTTTAGTGTTTTTTTTCCCGACAATTTTCACCTTCTAGTCTCCAGATTCTACTGTAACAAACACACAGGCTTAAAAAGACCTCTTTTTTCAGAAGCACTGTGCCTGTATTCACTACATCTTCCAGGCATCCTGAAGTGAACAAGAAATGATTGATGCTAGTATTGGAAGGGCAAAATTTCAAGAAGATTAATACAGGAGGTTGGAAAGAATCTCCTTTTCTTTATTCTTCAGGAAGAAAGCCTTTTTATTAAAACTTTCCTTCAGATTTGCATAGACCAGTTTGAATAGATTTGCCATTTACACAAAGGCTAAAATATCTGACAAGCTGTGAAATGCCATTTAGGCTGAAAAGGTGATGAGGCATCATTTCACTGCCTCACTGCTGCAGCCTCCAGGCATCCCATTATTATACTGTAACTGCACTTTTTCCAGCTGATTCCTACAGGCATTACAGGAATTTAAGGCAATGGTCAACTTCAGGTTCCTTTCTGCACTGCAGTCATTCAGTCACACAGTTCTAAACCCCAGTGTGTGGCACAGAGACAAAACAACTGTGCAAAACAAGGGCAACACTATTCCAAAGAAGAATAGAGGTTAATGGGGACCTGCAGAGCTCATGTAGGACCAACACTGACAAAGCAGACCTAAATCAGGTTGCATAAGGCCCATCCAGCTGGCTTTTGAACATCTACAAAGACTGCCCACAGCCTTGTTGGGCACCTGTTGGAGTGTCCAACCATCAGCTTTCATAGTAAAAAGCTCTTTTCACAACACTGGAATTTACCATATTCTCATTTGTGCTCTTTGCCTCTTACCACCATGCACTTCCAAAAAGCATCCATCTCCCTCTTGCCTGTATCCTCTGATTACCCTGGTAAAAATAGCAGTGAGACCTTTGCAAAAAGGTGTCTCTTTTCCAGGTTGAACAGACCCACTTTCCTCAGTCCCTCTGTACATGTTCTGTGCTCCAGACCTGACCATCCCAGTGACCTTTCACTGAACTTGCTCCCATATGTCAATAAAAGGCAGACCAGGTGCTGTCTTAACAAAAGTCAAACAAAAGGGAAGGATGGATCAATACCTTGGGCCTGATGGGCACATTATTACAAATCACGCCCCGGATGCAGTTGGTCCCCTGCTGCAAGGGCACACTGAAGATTCATGTTTAATTTCTCCATCATAAACCCCATTGGTTTTCCTGCAAAGCCAATCGAACTAAATTGCCATGGCAGACTTTGCATTATTCAATTTCAAAAGAGACAGACTTCCCATAAAACAGGGCATGGCTATACAAAGCAGTTAGAGAAGACATCTAGAATTTGCCAGCTCAGAAAAACTTTTAACAGACAATGAATAGAGAATTTTAAGACACTGTATGGCCATTTCAGGCTCCCATTCTTCCTGAGCTTCCATTTAATGCAAAGCATTGCTCTAACATCATTATTTATACTTAGTGCAGAAATCAGCACTGTTTCTATATAGTTTATTTTTTAATAGTTGCCTTATAGTACTTCATATAAACACATACATACACACATAAATTTGCTATTCTAAGAAGAGAGCAGTTAAAATTAGACCACCGAGATGCAGCATTGAAAGGATTATATTCTTAGCAATATCCTAAAAACAATTTACAAAATTTAAAAAAAATGCAAAGGCAGTTTTTATCAAAATAAAGGTACCACCATCTAATAAACTATCCTGTTGAGAATGGCCAGTCAGTGTGGTAATATCCAATACTAAAAATGTATTTCCATATAGACTTGAAAGAAAACAGTATTACTAAAGAGCCAATCACACAGAGTTTAAGACACGCAAGTTTAAATGCTCAGAAACAAGAATCTTGTCAAGCTCAAACAGAAACCTCTGATGACAATAAAAGCACACATATCAAAATTCCATCTACCTACTAGCATGACAGTAATGTGCTGCTTTGCGTCTTAAAAGATTAGAAGACAGGAATGGACTTCAGTATCTGTCCTCTGGGCGAGAAGGGGTCATGGCCAATTATGTAGGTGAATGCACTTTGCCTCTGGGAAGGAAAATATTATGCTTATGAAGTACACTGAATGAGGGCACAGCTGCTTGTCAAGTTGTTCTCTGTTGAAGGGAAGCTGCTGTGGACAGAATATACTATTAGAAAATTAGGATAAGTAAAAACATTTAGTATATTTATGTTACTGGCCATGTCACCTGTCATCCCTACAGTAAATCGAGCAAATGCGAGTCATGCCATTCCCAGGTACTAACAATAGTATATAAACAACCAAGTAAGTCAAGACTTGGAATAAACTGCTACTTCAGAATTAGAACTGTATGTGGTAATTTTTGTTTGGTGTGGGCTTCTTTTTTTCATTCTTGTTGTCTGGGGTTTTTTTGTTTAAGGATGAGATCAAGGTACACATAAGTTTAACATGCACTGTCTCACAGAAAGTTTACTTTTCAGCTCTAAAAACCTTGAGGGACTCCATAGCTTACAAAGGAAAGATTATTTCTGAAGCTTTCAGCCAAAAGTCAAAACCTATTTTTCAGCAGAGTTGATGTTAACTTTATACCTAACCAGAAAATACTGTCATTTGAACAGACAAAAGTGATAAGGCAGTACAGAAAATGTATGATATTCTTTAAGACATTAAAATGTATTAAGTATAAGAAGTTTAAAAAATTCTACAGTCTAAAATGAATCAGTTGTAGTATCTCAGAAACAGAAAGCTATTTCTAAGTGTTTCCTTCATTTCTAAGTCCTGTACTAACTTCATTAAGTAAATATTCAGAACAATCAGATGCAGAAGAGGGTGAGTCTTGCCTTAGTGTATTTAGCCATCATAAAAATTCCACAAATCATTGTTCTCTCTAGACTGAAACACATTGGTTGTTAATATACTTACTGGTTAAAATTATTATTGGCAAAAAATGCAGAAGCATTATATTTAAAATGGTTTTCCCCCCTCCATCTTTATTTTTTTTCCTGTTACTTTCCTCAAGAGATTTAAAAAAAAATAAAAGAACAGTACGGTATGATGACTTTATTGCAGACATGTAAGCAAATGATCTTTTGGTTAAGAAAGTAGCATATAGTATCATCCCTCTTGCATAAACCCAAAAGTATGTGGAGGTAAGCATAGTTGCAAGTGTTCCAAGTTTGCTATGGAAACAGCATTCTAATTTCAAAATACTACAACTGCTCACTGTGGACTATTGGCATGAAAGCTCCCAATCCAAGCTCATTGACAGCTTGTGGAGTGGACAGATGAGGCATGGAAAATATTTTAAATTAGTTCATTTATCTTGCTCAGACATGGGAAGAGAAGGAGAATTTTTCATGTTTATAGAAAAAAAGCAGAGAGAGTGAAAAAGAGAGAGAGAGAAGGCGGGAAGAGGGGAAGGGGGAAAAAGTAGGGGTAAAGTTGACTTAAAAAGGCAGAGGAAAGGAAGGATAAAAGGTAGAAGGGGGAAAAAAGTAGGATAAAGGAGTGATGGGAAAGAGGGCAAAGGTGGAAAGGGAGAAAAAAGGGAAAGATAGCACCTTTTTATATAAATTATTACCAGTTAAGCTACATTTCACACATACTGTATTTTTTGTTCACTAGAAAATATACACCCCAACACTAGCCAAACTAGCACAGGTTTTTAACCAGTTTTGATTTTATCTCCACAGTTTTCAGAGAATCAACACTGGGTTTTATTACTGCATCAAGCACATCCAGAGTTAAATGGTTTTGTCTTAAGGATTCAGATTATAGATATTTTTCAAACATGCTTCAGAAACTCCGCCATACACATCCAAGATGAAGAATACAATAGATTAAATATTTAGTTAATACAGTGTCTTATTGCCATGGATGCTATTGGAGTCCAAGACATTATAAGGGAAATGGCTTAAAGGACAGACTAATGTTCCAATGCCTCCTAAGAATATGATTCTGACAAATTCAGACAAAGATGGGTTTCCTCCTCCTGCTATAAGCTTCAATCACTCTATGGTTACACCTAGAAAGGCAGCCTAGTACTGTATGAAACCACTAGGAAAACCAAAAATACCTGATGCATACATGTCAAACTTCAGTGAGAAGCTCACAGGGAATCTTGCAACAAATAATGAAGTGCTTGGAAATTTATGTAAGAACATAGACTTCTTTTATACCAGAATAATGAACAAACATTACAAAGGTCTGCAATTACTGACTCTTTCTGCAGTATCAGTTCTAATTCCTTATATAAAGAGGCTTTGAAACCTCTTTGAATTTGAATGTACCATATCATTCTAAAAGTATACAGAAAAGTGAAACAATGCAGTTCAAAGAGAACCTGAACAAAAAGGAATGCATGTCTTGGTTATTTCCAACAGGGATACCACCTATGGATAACATTTGACTATATTTTGTACTGCTATTTTGTGTACACAACTAGAATTTTGCTTCATGTAGAAATATGTATATCTAATGCATATATTTGTAATTTATTCTGCATGTCTTCTCCTTTAACCAGCTTTTCAGACACAGTGATTAGGCTCGAAGGAAGTTAGATTTTCCTCATATCTTTATCTTCATTGTTTTTCATTTTCTAATTTCCCGCTCTGGGAAATACTTCATATCCTTGATGGACACGGAATTGATCTGTTAAGTGTGAGTATTTAGCAACGACTGTTATTGAAGGGCAAGCTGGTCTCTTTTCCACTGTGATGCCCAGTCCAATAAAACTGCATTACAAAAAGAAAATTTTTATTAGCTAATTACCTGTTCAGTGTGTTTACTGACTCATCTATTTGGTCTAACTGGACCCATTTAGCATGCAAACTATTTTGTTCAATCTTGAAATACCCTTTTTAGCATCTTTGCCATCTGGCTGCACACTTTTCTTTCCCAAAAAGCACAATCTATTTACCACTGCAAACAGAACTTCATTAGATCAATAAGTACTAGCCTGATCCACTGGCCCAGTTGTCCAGTTTTGAGAGCTTCTTTCCTTCTGCTTTTGCATCACAACATTTTCATTAATGCAGGACTCATTCACAGGGAAACAAACTCCTAAGTACAGATCTAATTTTAAAGGTAATTTAAAAAAAATCCCTACCAAAGGCCATCAGCAACAGTATGTAGAAAAGTATGAAACCCCAATATTTTAAAAATCACAGAACAGGAAGAACACATAGCATATAGCCTGACATTCAACACCAATTTTCTAAACTTCTTTTTGACTAGTTAGACTTCTGGAAGATATTCTTTCTCTCCACACAGTGCAACCAACTTCTTTGTTAATGGACCACTAAAAGATGCGCTTCATTGTGTCTTAATGGCATAATACATTATAGAAGTCAGGTGAAGAAAGGAATCACACCTCTCAATCTGAAGACGTCATACAAAAAGCCATAGCTGATATTTCCAGAAAGAAATGTAACGACTACCTGCAGACATAGCACTGCCAAGTAATTGGTGAACTTTTGAAAACTTGTCTATCATAGAAAATATTTTTTTTATCACTTGTCCAGAATTCAGCTAAACCCTTTAATAAACTAGAGTCTGACTGGAACAACCAACACCGATTTTAAAATGCCATTCATATGTCTAAGCAACTTGATAAATTTTTAAAGCAGACATGTAAAATATTTCAAAGCACAATTTATTTGTTTCTGTTCCTAAATAATGCTAAATTGACTCAGTATACTATGCTTGAACCCTAAAAACATTTTAAATGTTTACTCAGGAACTGATATAGAACAGAGAAGTTTTCACACCATACATTGTCCATTTGCTAAACACAACCTAGTGACTCAGGACCAGAGGAAAAAGACATGGATGGATATTTGGATCCATGAAGTATCACAGTACAGAACAGCTAATACAGTGATATGGAGGCACTCATCCAAACTTGATGTGTAACTGTGAATCTTTAATATACTCATTTCTGCCAGTCTGTGCAACATTAAGACTAATAAATCCCTGTGACTCCTGTGGTGGGGGCACACACAGTATAAATCTTCGTATAAGCTCTACTGCGCACCCTCACAACAGTGTCTGAGAGGACCTTTAGGACACCATTCTGAGAGAGATCACCACAGCCTGAGTTCCCACAGCAGACAACACCAAGAATCTGTATACCACAGAAAAGACAAAGAGGTGTCTGGAAGCAAAATTGATTTCTTCAAATTCTTGTAGATCAGTCAAGTCTGTAGATGATAAAACTGGCATTTTCCCACTCCATGCTAATGGAGTTGACATAAATCTCTGTAACAATAATTCATCTTTCTTTTTTAACTTCATCTAAAAACAGCAGCTTCAACAGTAAGGAGGTCACATTTGTTAATCATGCTTTTTAAAAGTTGGGTTTAAACTTCTTACAGAACTATTTCTAGAAGAACGAAAGAAAGCTGAGCAAGGAAAAGGACATAGAATCTGTTACATTTAGGATTCAAAGTCTATGTTTTATTGCTTTCACTGCTTCACTCTGAAATACTAGGGGGTTTTGGGTTTTTTTTCTTTCATTTTACCTCACTACTTTAACTCATATTTTTAATTTATGATTAACAGCCAGTTTTTGAGCTTTGAGGAAGTTTATCCAGAGAAACATAGAAGTTAGCAGAAGATCACACTAAGTTCTCAGAGATATTTATCACTGAATCAGAAAAAGGCAAAGAACATAACCAATTAAAAATCAAAAGTAAAGCTGCTTTCTCCTAATGTGAGATCTCAAAAAAATTTTATTGTATTTATCACCATTCATTCTTTAAAACAGCAATCCTACATTTCTTCATGCAAATGTTCAGTAAAAGTGGAAGCTCTTGTCAATTTCCTCTATATCCTTTCACCCTGGAGAGACTGGATATAAAGACCAGTCTCTCCAGATCAGAGATCTGGAGCTGAAAATGAATGACTATTAAGTGGAGACAAGTTCAGTTATCAGCAACAGGCAAACACCTGTTCTGAACAAAATCACTGAAATTTTGTTTTTTGTTCTAGAAAGTGCATTCTGAGACCCCGGTGATAAGTTCCACACAACCAGTTGAACCTTCTTGGAAATCTTCACTACCATGACTAGCATAGCATTTCCAGTGCCAGAAAGCATGACTCTGTATGAACTATTGTGAACTACTCTAGGCAATTTTGAGACTATTTTGTATCAGTTTGATCAGTTTTGTTTTATTGCACTGAGATGGACAGAAGAAATGGTGCACTTTCATGTCTACTTATATATATATTTACTACAGTACACTCTACACACTGAACTGATAAGAGTTTAAAAAGTGGTTTGCAAATGAGTTCCAGACACTTCTTAGCTTCTTTCATTTTGTTTTACATACTTCTGAAAGAGCACATTCAAAGTAATGATTCCTTGTACCATTTCCAGAGTTGTTTCTTAGCTAATTTTTATCTGTCACTGATTGTTTTCAGTACTTGAGGTCATCTCAACCTAAACCTGTTTCACTCTATAAGCACAGCTGCAAGACCTTTTAAATTTGAGAAGATCTCTGCTTTTATTGAAGTTCCTCTCTCCACATTACTTTTCTCTCAACTATCAACAGCAATATGAGAAAAAAATAATAATTGTCTTCTTTTGATTTAATGACCTCTGTAATTTATCAGAGACACAAAAACCTCAGAAGTATCAGCTGAAGAAGAAAAAGTGAAGACCTAAGTAAATCTCCTAAGAACATTTTAACTCAAAATAGGTGACATTTTTCAATGGTACATGACCTTATTTTGAATAAGAAATCTGGTCCTCTCAACTGTCAATAAAAATAAAAGAAATATGACTGCATATGTGCAACAATCTTTTATCTACTCATTATGTACAAATTAACAGTTTGAGTGGCTTACTTGTCTTCAGCTGGGTTTTTCACGATTGACCTTCTATTCTTTCCTTCAAATACCCCTGAGGCCCCCAAAAGATGGTAGAATACATAAGAGGATGTATGAAAACACAATATATTGAAGCCCTATACACAGTGACTACCAAGACTGCTCAAGTACTGGTAAATATCTAATCAAGTTCTCTCACTTAAATTGATATATCATGCAGTAACCAAAAGCAAACAATAAAAGCCTAGCTAGTACAAGAAACGGTCAATAATTAAAAAACATCGGAGGTGGGGAGAGGTATGTATGTTCTATGTTTATGCAAAGTTCAGTATAATTTAATACAGTCTGCTCTGAGTGTTTAAGTAATTTCTACGTAAGGTCAAGATTGTTCATAATTCTAATAGTCTTTCCATGACCTGTGGATTTCACAGTATTAACCACCAAAAAACAAAGATTCAAAAAGTGTAATAATGTGCGTATTGTGGTTCCCATTAGTGAAAACACGACTGTATGTTATTTCAGTGCTCTCACTAAAGCCATTTAAATTTCAAAACTGTAGAAATGTTGAGTTTAGAAAAAATACGATTCGTCTTGCATTGGCTGGGCATTATTTCTGTTCCTTCTGCTTGCTGGAGACAAATTATACAGCTTGTCCATGATTAGGTACAATTTCTCCACATTAATTTTTGCTGATTTTTCGATTCAGCAAACATGAGAAAAAACTAACATGAGGCAAATACATCCAGTACAACTGCATATAATTTTTACAGCAGAAATTAAGACAGAATAATTTCTCATTGAAAAACAAACAAACAAACAAATACCAGAAGTAATGAGCACCATAGAATTTAAATACTTTTGGGGGGTTTTATTCTCTCATTTTTCCAAGCTGCACGGGGAAGGAAATGCATGGAATTGCATACTACTAACTTATCACTCATTACGAAATGATAATTAAAACTCTTCATACTTACTTTGGCACTCACAGACATTTATTGCAATGGAATCAGACTGCTCACTTGGTAAAGAGAACAGGATTTGTTCAATAAAAGACATGTTTTACTAAGTACTTTTGGAAGATACAGCAGGCAGAAGAGAGGTCCCTAAATGCAACTTGGAAAGTTCTTAGGTGCTAACTGATTGAACTCCAGGCAAAGAAAGCAGCACATGTCTCCTGCCTGGATACTACAACAAGCAACAAAGCAGCAGCTGCCTTTTAACAGCGAGGCAAGTGTTAGAGCAGGCATGTGAACTGTGAGTCTTGAAACATGACATCGTGAATGTGCGTTGCCTCATGACTTTTCCAATGTGAGTTTCTCAATAAATTAACCCAACACATCTGAAACCTGACCCAGGACACTTGAGTTTAGCATGACAGAAAGATCTTCATCAGGGCAGACTGCTGACCGCAACATAGATTCATTCAACCACACGATTTCATGAGGTTTCTTCTGCTCACACTGACACTGCCCTAGCACTTGTTATTAATGTGTAAGGCAAAATAATCAGGCCTTCATGTAATAAGCACGTACAACCTGAAACATTTGATTTTGCCACAAAAAATCAAAAAATTTGGCATGCTTTAAACCACATAGCAGGATAAATGATTTTTTTTAAAAATCGGCACAGAAAGCTTGTTTGAAGTGTGGAGCTTCAACAAGAGCAACCATAATTACTATTTTCAAGCACTTGTCAATATGCAGAAACATAATAACTGATGATTAATATGACGAGTATGGCAAAGAATAACTGACCTGTGCTTAAAGCTAGAACAAAGTGAAACATACTGAAAGATAAGACCAAAACTACCAGATAAAAATGGATAACTATGACACATTCCACTGTTAGTTACCAGCAGTACAGACCCCATAGGTCTTCAGGAAGACCTCCAAGGCAAAAGTTCAGTTTTCATGTCCCTCCAGAGCCATGCATTGAAACAAAAAGAACCTCTAAGTTTTAAAGAGTAACTCTAGAGAATTTAGACTCATCTAGTCACATTGCCAAAAGTTTGTTAATTACAGAATCTGAAAATGCACACTCACCTACTTTCTACCTATCTCTTTTAATCTGCAATATTTCCATATTCCCTGCAAGTCTAATGCAAGACCCCAGGTGTCCATCTTTAATGCAGTGAGCCAGAGCATCTGCTCAAATGCATAATGCTGTTTTCTGCCACAGTGAATTTCCAGCAAAACATATTTTCATGAAAACAGAATGCTTTGAAAAGATACTGAAATAAAAGGAACATGCTGCTTTTGCTTTGGCAGAGTTGAGAATATTGTAAGTATCTATTATATTTTCATGTCTCTTTTAATATGCTGCTTTCATTAATGAATAAAAATTTCATACTTTTTTTGCCCATATTTTCCAAATTTTTCCCAGAAAAATATTTTCAAACTTTGACTCATGAAATGTCCCTGTAAATCTCCCCTGAAAATCAAAAAGGAGAATTAAAAAGTTCTTACATTTGATAAATCAGTTTTTCTAGATATGAATTCTGTACATTTTCTATTCCACAGAGAGCAACTGATGGATTTCACTGATTGACAGACATAGCTTACTCAAACAGAACACAGTAAGACAAAAATGTGTTAATATAAACTTATTTTACAAGGATGATGCCGCTGTTTCCAGGAGAAAATGCACATAACAACTCACCCTAAATCCTAGTTTTCCAATTATTTAGTACATAGGCCTAAACAGAGGATGTTACAAATCCTCTTACAGTCTGTGTTTATGCAGGTTCTTATAAAACAAAGGAGTAAGAGAGGCACCACAAATCCAATTTTGTTGCAAATTGTAAGTAGCTGCAGAACACACTTGGACACTGAGTTTGGAAGTATACATCTTTTCTCAGGTTTAGACACAACTTGTGACAATTCAAGGCTCCATTTAGTTATAGCAGTTTAAACACAAGTTTTCACAATAATCAGAATTATTTTTACAATATAAAACAAAATCCAAGAATTCTTTTGAACTTGTCAACAATTTTAAAAAGCAGGTTACAGATAACTCTGTAAAAAAACTTTCAATATTTATTAACAGCTGAGAAAACAGGTGAGGCCTGCACTATTTTATCTTTTGACAACCTTCTTCTTGACAATGTTTTCTGTAGCATGTGGCATAGTGCTTTCAAAAACTAAAATGGCTGTTTCAGGCTGAACCACCCTTTTTTTTGCACATCCAAGAACAGGAAAAAATTTCACAACCACCCAGAAAATGAATATAATTGTCCCAAAAGACGTTTATTACCTTGTGAAATCTTTCCATTCATTGAAAGAAATGAAGTTTGTGTTGTGTTTTACTACAACTACACAAACGTGTTAAGTTCTGTTACTGTTAGCTGGGCAGTAGCTATCTGGGACATGCCTTACAGGGACATGCATATTTCTAGTCTTTTTCTAGAATAATTGTATTCTCTTCAGTGTGTTCCGAAGTACATCCCAACTGCTAATTATGGAGTAAGAATTGATACTGTTCCTCAGCCCAGAAAACAAGACAAATACTCCACATTCCTTTTAGGAAGACATTGTCAGGGTTTAACCCTGGCTGGCAACTAAGCACCAAGCAGCCACTTGCTCACTTCTCTCCACTCCCCAATGGGACTGGGGAGAAGAATCAAAGGCACAACACATGGGGTTCAGATAAGAACATTTAACAATTGAAACAAGTAAAATATAATGATACCAATAATACTAATGAGGATAATAACAACAGTAATAACAATGGCAATGAAAAGGAGAGAGAGAGAGAGAGAGAAAGAGAGGGGGGGAGAGAGAGAGAGAAATATAAAACCAAAGGAAAACAACTGATGCACAGGACAGTTTCTTACCACCCACTGACTGATGCCGAACTGAGATCAGCCCCTGTTCCAGGTAACTCTCCCAGTTTCTATACTCAGCATGACATTCTACGGCATTAATAGCCCTTCAGCCAGTTCAGGTCACCTGCCTTGGCCATGCTCCCTCACAACTTCTTGTGTACTTCCTCAACTGCTATGGGACACAAAAAAGTCCTATCAATATTATGTTCATACTAAATCCAAAGCACAGCACTGCATCAGCTATTAGAAAGAAAATATTCCAGCTGAAATCAGGACAGATATGAAACAATGAAAGAACACAGATTTATTTGAAAAGAACACTACATGCAATTATTTTCAGCTAAAGCAATTAACACCTATAGAAAACATTCAGTTGTGCTTTGCAAAGATAAATGTCTTAGCAACCAATGGCAACCAACAAGTCCACCCACATACCTAACAGCTACATAATCACACAGGTACGAGCAAAGAGATGTGTCAAGGAGCAGTAGTTGGAAGAGAAAGGTTTTATCTTTTCACAATTTCTCAGTGTATCAGTAAGGAGAAAGTATTAAATTACTCCCACCTGTTGATTTGCTGTAGCACGCAGCTTGGCAAGGCAAAACCAGGGAAGATACCTGGCTAAGGCAGGGAATCATTGTCCCACTCCCCCTTAAGAGAGTGAGTTTCTAAGTTGCATTTGAGGTCAGCACACACTTCAGCACTGCTACGGTTAGTATATTTCCTCCCTCCAAAAGCAGGCACACAGTAGACCAAGGTAATATTTACCACAGGTTTACCACCTGAGGAGGCAAGGACTAAGAAATTACACCTCTCCATGGCTGGGTCAAAGTTACAGGGTAGATAATTGTATAGTTTTTTGTTTCAGTTACTGCTGAGGTCTTATTTCCCACCCTATGACAAGCTATTCCATCACAACTCCTTTCCTGATTCCCCTCTTCTCTTTTTCTTTCCTCCAAAATATGAAAGATATACCTACTGTAAGTTACATCTTTCAAGAAGCATTAAGTATTTGACACAACATAAATACAGACGTAAAAGATCTCTGTTATAATGCAAATTACTCCCCTATTTAAATGTACTACAGTTTGAGGAGCAAGGTTATTCAAGATTGGCTCTTCATTGATTTAAAGTGCTACTGATTTGTGACATGAATTTCAGGAAAGCAGACTTTTGTACCACTGTGCCACTCAAAACTGAAGTTTATTTTTCATTTTTTGATGCCGAGATAGCAGCAAAGCTGTTCCTAAGAATTGGTGCAATAGGCTAAAACAGAATATTTTTTTCTGTTTTATCATTATGCAATGTATGAAATTCGTTTAAATTACATAAAAGACAATTCTTAGGGAAATCTGATAGCATTTTCTCACAGTGCTACCTTTAAAAACACTATCTTAATTCTATTCTAAAATCATGCTATGGTAGCACCTCGTAGGACGTGAAATATTTGTGCCTTAAGAGAGCTCAGATTTATTAATAGGATAATTTTTATTACTAGTGATTGCTAGTGATTTTGACTTCATGCCTAAGTTCCTAATTAGCACACTCTAACAGAACTAGAAGATAGAAATATTTTCAATAACACTGTGATAAAGAAAAAATGTGTAAAGAACAAATATTTATAATATTTTTTTAAAGGATTGGATACATTTAATGGCTTGAAAAAACAATCAAGCTTTTTATTTTCTTATCAGAAATATGAAAATCAAAAGCTTCTTAAAATAAAGGAAGAATTTCACTAGTGATAGTTTTGGAAAAAAGCTCAGCAGCAACTGTAAGGAATAACAGCACAGTAAAAACTGAGTAAGCACATGAATGGAATACAAACTGTATGTAAAGAGGTTCATGATCTTTGAAGTGCTAAATGCTACTGTTTCAAAGATCAGGGCTCCTACAATTTTTAGACAGTGCATTTTTGCTATCTGCATAAATAAAGAAATAGTGACTGGGCAACTCTGAAAAAAAAACCCAAAATAAAACAACTTGAAGACAAAAAACTGCCATGGACAAAATACATATTATATCCACATGATGCAACTGAAAATCACGAAAAAGACATTTTGAAATGGAATAACCGAAATTCAATATTGAAAGCATTCATCTTTTAAAAGCTATAAAAACAAGGACAGGCAACACTCAGATGTTATGATTATGCTATATACTCAGGAACTGAATAACAACTTGTACATTCCATGATTCAGCTATGAGTGTCAGCATCATGGGACACGAGTCATGGTAACTTGGCTCTGCAAGACTTCTGGCTCTGTGGCATGAGGTTTTCTGCTGCCCTTGTGTCATTTTGGCTGAAGTACTTATTTGTGTTATAATACCAACAGTATAAAAAATTTATAGACATTTAAATGAGCAATTTTTCCATTATGCCTTCCCCCCAGGACATAGCAATGAACATTTTCTTAGAGAACATCTAAAGTTTATTCTTCAAGATATGGAATTTTTAATGATAGTGCTCATCCAGGCTTTTACATTTTATAGAGGAAATATGATTGTGGCAAAGGTCTTTTAGCATCTTTTTCACATCAACACAGCTTTTTAGTATTTTGAGCTTCTACAGTGGCATGTCTGGCATGCTCATCATGAAGATGCCTGAAAGCTAAGAAATGGATCTCTCTTGAGGTCAAAATTTAAAAAGGTTATTCCTACCGGATGTGAGTCAAATTGTTAGTAAAAAAATACTCCTTCCAAATAACTTTTAAAGAAAAACTTTTGTAATGCTCACAGAACAATTTTACAACATATATTTTGTGAAGCATTTTGAAGGTAAATGCTCTGTGATAATTGGCAGTGTTTTCAGTAAGACCAATATGGATATATGTTCTGTGTTTTACTCATGGTATGTTTTCTCCTTCTTATTTGAAACTATTTTTTCCTGTTACTTTTCCTTCTATTTTGCTGGGTTACTTTACAAATATAAACAATTACTACGTAAAAGTGACAAGACTGTACAAATAATGAAATTCCACAGAGTACACTGTAGTAACTGAGTGTGAAACACTGTTCTGTGACTATTACTAAAATGCAGGTGGCACTGCAGGAAATGTAGTTTGCTTCAAGCTGAATGTTTCATTTGAGAAATAGAATCATCAGTAAATCTTATTTTTCTTATGAAATCAAAAATACGTCACAGAATCAGAGAATATTCTGAGTTGGAAGGGACCCTTGAGGATCATTCAGTCCAACTCCTGGCCCTGCGCAGGATACGCTAAGAATCATAGCATGTGCCTGAGAGCATTGTCCGAACACTTCTTGAACTCTGTCAGGCTGGTGCTGTGACCTCTTCCCTGGGGAGCCTGTTCCAGTGCCCAACCACCCACTGAGTGAAGAATCTTTTCCTGATACCCAACCTAAACCTCCCCAGCTTGATGCCATTCCCTTGGGTCCTGTCACTGGTTACTAGATATATTTTTTTAAAAATAAATAATGTTCTGCAAATCCATCATCTGAGTTTCAAGTAAGTCAGAAATCAGCAGCCTCAGTTTACAGAAGGCAATTAAGCGTTTTGTCCTCATCTGCTAATTGAAGCTGCATGGCATGATAATTCTCCTGGGGAATTATGAAATCTTAAGTACAAAAATTATCTACAGTTGTAATAGGTATCCCTCATAATTCAGTAAGATAGGTTGCATAAATTCTTGAATCTTAAAAATTCTTCTGCATAATCTCTTCAGATTGCAGATTCAATTCCACTGCACAAATAAGAAAGTATAGGGATGTTCAAACTCAGGATTTCACACAACAGAAGAAAAAAAATTCAAGTGATTTAGCATTAGCATGCAGATTATTTAAAAAATAGAAAATAGGTTTAGAACCATTCTGTAACAACTCTCGTAAAGCTTTATTACACATCTTGTTCTATTTCCTGGCTGGCTGTGAAGGACTGCCAGGTTTTCATTTGGATTCCAGCTGTATCCAGCATCGATTTACATCATTAAGCATAGTTTTGTCTTCTAGACAAAAGGCATGCAATTCTTCAGAATTATTCTCTTAATTCCCAGCACATACAACACAGCTATTATTCAACCAAATTATACTTATTGTCATGGAGGTTTTGAAGATATCTTAGAGCTGCACAGACAGCTCAAACACACAGAACTGCGTACCTCTCCAGTGAGAGTCTCTACCATAATTGTCCTTCACATATCTGAAGAGATACTTTGTGAGAGTAATAACCGGCATGTGACTGCTGCCTCACAGTTTACTTCACTGCATATATCAGTTTCAAAGTACAACATTTTCTGGATTTGCTTAAGCACTAAGAAGCTTTGAATAGACCCTGTCCTCAGTGGGTCAGGTGATTATAACGAAGCAGCAACAGGCAACAGGAACTGAACTGTAGAGCAGTCTAGTCAGGGCTGAACAGAGATCTATCTTTTGTGGAATTCTCCTTCAGACTAGGTTGCTCTCTGTTTTCTTCATTGATTTTTTTACTAAATATTTTACATTTAAATGTTACATATAGAGGGTTCTCCCTTTTTTACCAGTGAATTTTAAGGATTGCAAGAATTTTTTTAATCTGGGAAAACTTTACTGTGCAAAACTGAAATTGCTGAAAACAGCAATCTCCATTTATTAGAATAATGATAATAATTTATACATAGATGGATATATATGAATCACTGATTGAATTATATTAGCAGATTAGCTTTCTAGTCAGTCTGAAGATACAAATAGCATAATTATACCAGCTTTCAAGAGAGTGAGATAAATGTAAGGAAAAAAAAGAAATTTTATTTTCTGGTAAGTTTTAGTCATTTTATTATCATTGTTAAATCAAAAACCCAGTATTGAATTAAACAAAAAGCAGTGCATATGTGTCATCTGTGGTACAATTCTCCTAATTTTTTTTTTTAAGTCATTAGCTTAATTTATAATATAAACCTAACTAACTTCTCTCTTAGAATACTATTAAATGCCCATTTTTAATTTCACTCTGCATGTAGAGATGATACCACCTGTAATGCTACTCTTGCTCTAAAGAAGCAATGCCCCCCATATCCTTCAGTCTCAAGTAAGCATGAATACAGGTCCTTAGAGCACAAAAAATTTCACAGATTCTTCAGAAAAGCTAGAGAAATTAGTATTTTTAAAAATTTTATATTTGCTTTTAGTAAGGAGGAGGTTCTCCAGAAAAGATTTCACAGAAAGCACATTTTCAAAAAGATTTCACTCTTTTGCCCCACCATATCTAACAGATTACCACTGCAGCTTTTGAGATGAGAAAGAACTGCCAATGTGTTATGTGTTGATTTAAAAAAAAAAAAAAAAGTCAGACTCATTGTATTTTGAACACTTAGAGGTTTTGGCATTAAATACAGGTCAAAAATCACTAAACATATCAACAAGTGATGCTCATTAAAACAAATCATACAAAATGGCACATGATAACATGATGTGACAGTACTACTGCTTTCATAAATAAAGAATGAAAATTAAACTTTCACAGTAAAATATTTCACTAGGCTAGATTGCAAAGTTTGACATGGTTAATTCATCACTGAAGGAATCAGACAAAGCTCAGTCTGCTGTAGTAAGGAAGCTCATTATTTCATTAAAATTGCACTGTAGCTAGGACTCCAACATTCCTTTTATTAAAAATAATCACCAAGAAGTTGAACAGTAATTGTTAACCTCCGACACTAGAATTTGGTCTCCCATATAAATGAAGACTGAAAAGAAAAAAGCAGTCATGCTCAATAAAACTGCATTGGCATCACTGTTTACAGAAAGCAGAAGGATAGATTCAAAGAGCAGTTTACAATTCATTCAATAATCCAGAGCAGCAAAAGTGCTCTAAAAAATACTAATCAACCTTTTGCAATCACAACTAAAACTACAGGAAGGGTCAGTTTTAACATTCTGAATTAATCCTCTTCTGATTGCCTTTGGACTATGCTTTATGGCTTCACTGCCACACAGAAGAGCAGCAACAGGTAATAGTCCAAAGGCTGTACCAGGCTAGAAAGTTTCCTAGTGATGTCCTTAACCCAGACCCAAGAAAGGCAACTAATTTTGCAAGAGGAGGGCTGATCCAGCACAGGGGACTTTCTGTTTCCTCAGAAGAGAGCCACCTGCAACCACAACCTGTCTTCTCTTCCTCATGAAGATGGCCTTGATATGAGGTAGGCCTTTCTGACCTTGGAAACACCACTGGTATAAATGGACCATCATCTACCTCATCAATTGACTTTCCACACCCAGAGACTCATATCCAGGGACTGTGGCATCTAAAAAGGCATGGTGGGCAAGAAGGAGGTTTGCCTGCCACCCCAGCCATATGCTTGCCTCCATTAACTCTTTTTAAGTTACTGCCTTCTGTCTGGTAGTGGGAGGATACAGGATCCCCTTGATCTTGTCATTTTTTTCTGCTGGCTTTTCCCGTTTTGTCTCAGACTTCCCAATGGTCCTTAACCTTTTTACATCCTCCTGAAGCTCTGACACCAGACTGAGCAGATCCATGCTTGGTCACACTTCACACCATGGCTCTCACTACTGCCAGCCGCTTACAGGGCAGAGGCCCTGCAATGCTCCAGGGAAAATACTGAAAAACAAAGTTCAGCAAGAAGGAGTGCATGCATTTACTACAGCTCACCAGGGACAAACTTAGGAACCAGAACACCAAAGCAGTTTGGTGTACCACTCCAAGAGAGACATACAACAAAGGATGGCATGACACAGAAGTGTAGACATACTCTGTTGAAAACAACGCAGCTTATGAGAACTAAGACAAAGGAATGACTCAAAATGGTGACTCAAAGCTGAACCTTGCTTCATTAACTCTACACAAACTTTTTGCTACAGGCTGTCTTGAGAAGGAGAAGGAAGCAAATGAGGCCTTCTACAGGCACCACTGAAGCAGCCTCAAAGTCACAGGCCCTGATTCTTTTGGGGGACTTTAACTACCCTGACATCTGCTGCAGAACCAGCACAGTGAAACACGAACAGCTCAGGAGGTTCCTGGAAAGTACTGATGACAATTTCCTGACACAGGCAATGGAGAATCCCACAGGGAATGGTGTGCCGCTCAACTCATACTAACAAACAGGGAAGGCCTTGCTGGAAGTGTGGAGTGTGGAATTCAGTACCAGATGAGGGGGAAGCAGGGCAGTAAGTTTACAACTACGGACTTCAGGAGAGCTAACTTTAGCTTCTTCAGGAATCTTGTTGGAAAAAGTCCATAGGAACAGGCCCTGCAAGGTAAAGGGGTTCAAGAGAGTTGGTTGATATTCAAGGATCACTTCCTCCAGGCTCAAGAATGATGCTTCCAAATGTGCAAGAAATCAGGCAAAGGGGAAAAGTGAACTGATGGATAAATAAAGAACTCGTCTCATTATCAAGGGTAAGCAGGAAATATACAGGAGCTGGAAGCAGGGTCAGGTCACTTGGAACAAATCTAGAGAGGCTGTCAGAGTAAGCAGAAATGCGACAAGGAAAACAAAGGCCCATGTGGAATTAAATCTGGACAAAGACGTCAAGGATAACAAAAGTGGATTCTTCAAATACATCAATTACAAAAGGAAAAAAAGTATAAGTGGGTACACTGCAAAATGGTGGGCCTGTTGCTAAACGAATTGCCTGGAGCAATCCTGTGCAAGGTGCTCTAGGGTGACCCTGCTTGAGCAGGTTGGACCAGATTACCCACTGCAGTCCCTTCCGACCTGACCTATTCTGTAATTCTGTGTTTCCCTAACTCCAAAATACATATTACTTTTCACGCCCTTATATATGCTAACGCCTACAGTCAGTCAAACTACACCTAAACGTGAAATTACAACAACTGTAACTTCACCTTTTCCCCTCCCTCAGAAAAACTCATTGTAGCATAAGTGGAGATAGATGACAGGAGATTCCACCTTTGTATTCTGGGAGGATCAAAAGGCTATACCTATCTCCTCCCCCATAGGCATGCCTATCGGGTCAGACTCGCATAGTCAGCTCTACCGAGCGCTTCTCCAGGAATTCAGAAAGCAAGCCTGTGTCTGTGATCATACTTTTAACACTATATAGCCACCTCAAAATTCAATGTATTTGTTGTTGGCTCTATTATTCATATTCTAGGTATTCATGCATGCTTCTGCAGACAGTGTATTTATCACTGTCAATCCAGTAAGAACTTGCATTTCTGCTGCTCAGTAAACTACACTATTTTGCACCTGGCCATGAGAGTTACTGAACACGACCGCATGTCGAAGTCCTGCCATGAGAGTTCATGGGGAGTGACCAGGCATATCGTGTATCACGCTATTTGTAAATCCATAATCATGGTAGTTCTCATTGAACCCAACCACTTACAGTGCCACTTGGCTCTCCATTTCTGTTGCTTAGTGTTTAATTGGCCATCACTTAGTATCTAAGCCTAGCAGCTCCCAGTCCCTCTGATATCAGAGGAACAGCTATAATGCAAGGGAGTTTATTTTCTGCCAAATTTAACACAACAGAAGAATCTGCCTTACTCTTAATGCGACACATGCCCTGCACCCTGAGATCTCAATGGCTGCAAGTCCTTGGGAACTTACTCTGGGTAGCCACATCAGTTCTGGTTAGTGCAGAAGACATTGCTTTCTGCCAGGTGCATGACATAGCGAAACACCTCCTAGAAGGATGATGACCACCGACTGAACTCACCGTCTGAACTGATATGATGTCAACACCATTACTGTGCATCCCTCTGCATTAACTGCTGTGCCATTCCCTGGTAAATTGCACTCCCCAGGCTGTTTTGCAGATATATAGACGTGGCCACAATTCCCGTGGCAATGCCCAGACCTTGACAGCATCTCTCCTGAGAGCTGCCAGATCTGTGTGAGTCTCTCTACGCTCTGGCATTTCCCTGCCTCAGAAAACCCTGCTGGGTACCAAGATCTGTTGCTCCACTGTGGACCTGGTCAGCTTTGGAGAAACTCGCCTTGGCAACTGATTTATCAAACACTGTAATAAGACTTTCTAACAAAACCCACAAACTATCACTATCTAGGGTTGTTCTCTCTTCAAGTTTACTGCTTAAGATGTGCCATTTAGCAGATATTTGAAAATTTTGAAGCTTTCTGTTTAGATTAGAAGCAATTTCATTGCAAATTAAGTACAGAAGTCAGATGATTCACCAAAAGCTCTAAGTGCTGCATTCCCAACCTTCCCTAAGTTACAAGCTGTAACCTGCTGTGGAGAATTATATATTCACCTTCCTATTTTAGCATAAAGATCTACCAAGGAATTGCAATTGAAATAGAAATATGCTGTGCTTTATAACCTTGCCACAAAATAAATAAATCCTACTGTTTACATATAATAAAAGCGGAAAAACCTGTATACTGCTACTCTGATTTTAAAAATATTAACTTATTTTTATGTTCATACTGGTGGTTAGTCTAGAAAAGACTTTGATTTACCTAGTTTATTCTTCAATCCCCTTATTCTTAAAATTTCACTGAATTAAGAGTGTTTTGATCACCATTGTGAATTCCTTCTTCATAGTTAAATATGTGGATCCGTAAAACTGTTTGGTCTATTTAGCAATATCACCTCTTTTTGCTTTTGAAGGATCTCGGGATTATGGAATGAAGTATTCTGACCTTCCAATCAAATCTTAAGGAAAGCAGGAAAATTTTAAATCTGAGAGAAGTTTTACCAAAGAAATCTAAATAATACCTAGAAGTTCCTATGAAACAGAAATCAGTGACAGAGAAACACAATAAAAAACAATTCTCGAATGTGACACCTACTGACAACTGTCATTTTGATAATTTCTAAATGAAAAACATGAACATTCTAATCAGAAAAATAAAAGAAACCAAAACTAAGCTAAATGTTCCAACTTTTTTAAAAGCCTGAAAAAGAAGTGAGGTCAAGTTTTAATTTAAACTAAATATTTCTGTTTACTTTAAAAATAATCCCGTATTTCCATGAAGCATTACGTTTTTTCATAACATAAAGCCCTCTATACAGCTCTAAAGAAAATCCCAGGTTTTTAAGAAATGTTTCCATTTTCAGTAAAAACACTAATCAAAAAAACTTCAGGTGAGATGTTGGTAAGGTCTCAAACATGTCTAAAAGTAAATTATGGGCATTCCTTACTCCTTAAAGTCATTCGTACAGAATAACTGCAAAAGTTTAAGTTCTTTTGACCCCAAGTACTTCCTTGACCAAGGGTCAGCACTGTCACCTAAGCTCAGTTCCATAAGTCTGTGCATAGCGGAAATTTTCACAATGAACCTGTTAGCACAGAAGACAGTTTTTATAGGACCAGCTTATTCACGCAAGAATTAGGGTCACCTCCTATCCTAACCATTTTCCACTTTCAAGGAACAGCATATACTATCAAAATTTGTTGCCCAGATTGAGTTGATAACAACAAGAGGGAAGGAGAGAAGAGAAGAGAAGAGAAGAGAAGAGAAGAGAAGAGAAGAGAGAAGAGAAGATTACTACAACAACATACTCAGAATTTTCATCCCTCAGAGGAAAGATAAAGTAGTACGTGGATATCCTTTACTTCATTTCAGAACAGCTTGAGAGGCTCTGTGATTGGTGGAGAACTACATCAAAGAGCTACATGCAAATAAAAGGTAATACAAGAATTCAGCCTAGTTTTAAAATAAAATCATCTTACTGATATGAAAGGAAAGGGTCTTTGCAATACCTTTGAGCCACCTGGAACATAATGGTTACCATATTTACACAAAATTCATCACCAGCCCATGAAAACTTCAAAGCAATGGCTATGTAATATACCGTAGAGGGTTATCGTTATGCAATAGCACAATGACAAAATGCAGAGCAAAAGAAGTGGGTGACTTCTTCAATGGTTTTTCAGTTGACAGTCATCAACATAAAGGCAACTATATGACACATAATAAAATCTTTAGGACCCAAAAAGTGTGTTTTATATACCTAGATTAAGTTAAATGGATGGTCACATGCACTAGGTAAAGAAAAATGTTATTGACAGACAAAAAACAAAGAAGGCTTTTATGGTGTGATCAGTACACAGCGCTCCCTAAGTCTGAATTTCAAACAGCTAGGCAAATACAGCAAGCCAAGAAGATCCCCTATGAGACCCCCATTTTACCACTTCTACTACTGTTCTCATAGTGACAGTAGAACATCCAATTTACTGCACATACATAGATGTTATTTAGTAATGTATTTAGTTCTAATTACAAAACTAAGTAATACTTGAAAATGTTACTATGATAATTTAAGAATAAAAACATTTCTGGTACAGCTACTTTATGCTCAGATTTTGCTGCATTGAAGAAAGCAAAAAAATTTAGAAACTAAACCATTCAAAAATTATGTCTCTGGCCACCCCAAACAAACTACATGGACAGTACTCATTCCTCTCAGTATATTTCTGTTATGCATCTTCTTTCTTTTGCTTAGATATAGTGTTCACTTGCACTTCAAAGTTTTCTCTTGTTTCTCAAATAATAATCACTAATGTCAAAAATATTTAGCCTTTGGCTGCTTTGCTTACAAAGTGCTCTACAGTTCAAGGTTCTATACTGAGTGATAGATCAATCCCTGCCTTCTGATCTAAAACATGAAAATCAGTTTGCAACATCAACTCTCCTTTCATACAGATCAGATATATTGAAAGTCTACCAAGTCTCATCCATAATCCCATCCCACTGACTGCTCACTAACCATTTCATCACACTCAGGTTGACAAGGATTTTGATCTTAATTTTCCTCTTTCAAAGTAATCTGATAGCAAGGGATAAACATCTAGTATATCTCCCTTATGTCTATGTTGCCTACCTGCTCTTGTAACCTCTATGCTTTCATTTTGTCCCACTTGTTTTGAAAATCATGACGAAAAACGGCTGAATCACATATATCTGGCAATACTGGAACAAATGTTTGTAATTTACAAGAAGCTGTCTAGGACAGCAAAAAGTTCTGAATTATACAAATATTTGGTCAGCAAGTACTCCTCTGACACCTGCTTGTACGCTAGTCACAATTACACAGCTGTATAAACAAGAAAATCACCCAAACGGACTGAACGACAGCACCCAAAAAACTAAATTGCAGTTTCCTGTATTAAGAAAGGTATCACTTAAAGAAAGACATTGAGGAGCTGGAGCAAGTCCAGAACAAAACTGGTGAAGTATCCAGAGGATACGAGGAGCGCCTGAGGGAGCTGAGGTTGTTCAGCCTGGAGAAAAGGAGGCTCAGGGGAGATCTTATTACTCTCTACAACTCCCTGAAAGAAGGTTGTAGCCAAGTGAGGGTCAGCCTCTTCTCCCAGATAACCAGCAACAGCACAAGATAACACAGCCTCAAGCTGCTCCAGTGGAGGCTCACGTTGAACAACAGAATTAATTTTTTCATGGTAATGGTTGTTAAACGTTGGAACGTACAGCCCAGGGAAGTGGTGGAGTTACAATCCCTGGAGGTGTTTAAGGAAAGACTGGGTGCGGCACTCAATGCCATGGTCTGGTTGACAAGATAGTGTTTGGTCAAGGGCTGGACTCAATGATCTCAGAGGTCTTTTCCAACCTAAATGATTCTATGATTCTGGAAGGGATGGCAGACACATTCAGCAAACCTTCATCTCCTAAATTTTCCCCTAACCTAACAAGCCACATTCAGGAGAGAGCTGCAAATTCTCAATTTCTATTTAAAAGCTATCCGATTTCTACTTGGTATAATGAGATAATTTTTACCATAACTACTTAAAGAACTAGATAGGATTACTGCAAACAGAAAATGCCTAAGGGAAAAAGACACATGACAATTATCTCAAAGGCAGCTTTCATAGTGACCACAGAATTTTTCAGATAGACGGGGTGTCTTGAAACTGTGATGAACTGGAAAGTGCATAGGCATTATACACAGTTCTGAATATGCTACGTCTACACTGCAAACTGTGTTATAGCAGCGAAAACACCCAGCCAGCAAGTATCAGTTATAAAAAACAACCACCTCTCACAAGGATAGAAATACTCTTCCATGATGGACAAAAAGCAAAAGGCTCACAACCAAAAGGACATCTGCGATATAAGTCAAGCCTTCTTAGTCAGAGATCTGGAACTTCTCCAAAATCATCTAAGTGCTGCCCTACTGTGAGATGTAATTCCTCTATCATCAAGGAATTTATTTTTAATATTGTAGAACAAAACCAACAAGCTATAGACCAGATGGTTAGCTGAATATCAGACAGTATCAGGTAACATGAATTTTTCTGCTGTGTGTTCCCCTCTCTTTCTCCAGCCATCATTTCTATGTTGCCTTAACATTGAAAGATAACATAGATAGCTACCTTCCTATTAAGGGGATGATGAACATGAGATACTATATTAAAGACTTCAGTTCCTGTATATTATCTCTTCCTCAGGTTAAGAAGGTCTTTAAAACAAAGTTTGTGTCTGCAATGGCTTCTTTATTTACAGTCAAGTTGACGTAAACTTGCTCAAGAGCGTATCTCCTACTATTCCTCTGATGTGCAAAAAAGCAGAAGAATATATAATTTTTTAAATCCAGGATATTTTCTACATTCTCTGCTTGTGTTCATATGCCCTTGTATCTGCCCAGTTTCATAAAGTTAAATTATCTGAACTAATGAAGTTAACATATTAATTAATTTTATTGAGCTCCATGACAATCTATGTATGATTTTGTTACACAACCTTTGGACACAGCCCCTTCTCTGCTGAAAAAAAGCACACAGTAACACTGACTCTCCACCAAGAGAATTTTCTGTCATAGTGTCACTCTGTAAAATATAGGCTATTGGAGAAATTAGAAGATGATGGAAGCTGCAGTGCCATCCTTACGATGCTGACACTGCTTTAAGACTTATATTTGTCAGACTTGGACAGTGTAGTCTCTCAGCTTGCCAAGTGCCCTGCTGTGATAAGGTGCAAGGAGTAAGTAAGCTGCTTAAGTTCAGAGCTGACAAGACAGATGTAACACTTGCTGGTAATGAAAACAACACACAGTCATTCCTGAAGACCACATGGTTAAACATGCTGGATTGTGCCTAGCAAATGATCTCACATGTACAGAGAAAATACGCCACTTCTCCAGAAACAAAATGCTGTTCTCTGTCATTTGGGGCATTTAAGACACTCATCTCTAGTGCAAGCTGTGTTGGCTGTCTAAGAGACCATACTTTCTTCTGGTAACAGTGGGATCCCAAACAAAACAGCAGCATGAAATAAACTGAGTGTTAAAAAAGCTGCAGCGTAAAAAATGGCAGGACAAATCACTAGTGTCTAAAAGAATGGGCCATTTTTCCACTAATAAAACTTTATCTAAAACTGATACCTTATCCTTTTTATTGGAAACTGCATATATAGAAAGCTCACAGAGAGCTACTTCAGCTTATGGAAAAAAAGGTAAAAAAAGGCAGCAGCTCAGCCACCATTTTCTCTCTTTAAAATGAACATTAACTTGAGTTACTTTAAATCCCCAGAATCTGCTGTGCAAATCAACTTACTACTTTCTTCAGCAGCTTCTTACAAATACTATTTCAAATAGCACTCAACTTCCTCAAGGAAAACCAGTATCTCTTCATGTAGACAGGTTCTCAAGCATATAACCTGAACTGGATCTTTTTCCTTTCAGGGAACACGTCTCACAGTAATGTTCAAAGGATCACTACACAAATGCCTTGTGGCAGAGAACTTTAAGTAAGGAAAACAACAGGAAAAAATAGTTAAAAGTACTAAAAATCCAAATTTAACCACTGAAAGCTAAAAATCCTCACTGAGCTGAGTTTTGAACTATTTCCAATTAGTACAAGTAATTAATTTATCAATTACTCATCATTCTATCCTCAAAACACATCAAGTCTATGACATGGCATGTAGCAGAAGTAACAAGCAGAAGGAGCTANTGAATTTTAGGAGCCTGAACTTTAGTTATTTAAGGAATTACTGGATGAGACCCTCTGGAAAACTGCACTCAGGGGAAAAAGGAGCAGAACAGAACTGTCAGATCTTTAAGGACATTTTTCTTAGAGCCCAAGATCTCTCAAGTTCCACCAGTGAGCATTCAGGCAACGAAGGCAGGAGACCAGCATGGCTCAGCAAAGACCTCCTGGCCAAAGTGAAACACAAGAAGGAAAAGCACAGGACAAGGAATCAGGGACAGGTATCCTGGGAAGCAAAGAGAAGTGCTGTCCGGTTGTGTGGAGACAGGATTGGGAAAGCTAAGGTATAACTGAATTTGGCAAGGGATACAAAGAACAGTAAAAATGGCTTCTACAGGCATGTTGATCAGAAATGGAAGATTAACGAAAATGTGAGGTACTCGATAATTTTGTTCTCCTTGGTGTTCATTAGTAATCACTCTTCCCGTAGCTCTGAAGTCCCTGAACCTCAAGAGAGGAACTGGGGAATTGAAGCCACTCCTGGTGTAAGAGCAGATCAGGTTCAAGACCACCCGGGGAACCTGAACATACACAAGTCCATGGGACTCAGTGACATGCATCCCAGTGTCCTGATGAAATCGGCTGATGTAGTTGCTAAGACACCCTCCATCACATCGGAAAAGTCATGGCAATTAGGTAAAGTGCCCACTGACTGCAGGAAAGGAATATTGCACCCTTTTTTAAATGTATATTTATAACAGAATTATTTTTTTCCATAATCTTGCATCACCTTTGTGTCCAGGGTAAGGTATTTTTAACTGGAGCATCATTGCAATTAAAACCAGTTGGATTTACAACACCACAAAGTTGTATTATTCAATCTTCTAGAAATTTACCTTTTTATTTTATGTAAGCCTAAAGCAGTTTTGAATAAAAATTGCTGTGCTACTGACTACATAAACATTATACACATTTTAAAAAAACCCAGCAGTTTCTGAGACACATCAGCGCATGATCATCTCATTACAGTTTTATTCCTTGGCAGTCCCCCCTGTTTCATGTCCTCCAAAATCCTTGAACAGTTTTGATTGGAAGGGATCTTTAAAGACCAAGTTTCAGCCCCACTGCCTCTAGACCAGGTTGCTCAAAGCCCCATACAACCTGACCTCGAACACTTCCAGTGATGAGGCATCCACAAGTTCTTTGGGCAGCCTGCTCCAGCATTATACCACTTCCACTCTAAGAAAAAAGGTCTTCCCTGTAGCGCATCTAAATCTACCTTCTTTCAGTATAAAACACTTGCTGGTTGTTCTGTCACTGCATGTTTGGAAAAAAAAAATCTTTCCCTGTCTTTCTCATAAGTTCCTTGTAAGTATTAAAAGGCCTCAGTAACTTTTCATCAGAGCTTTCTCTTCTCCAGGCTGAAAAGTTTCAGCTTTCTCAGCCTGTCTTCATAGCAGAGGTGCTCCAGCCCTCTGATCATTTTTTTCTTGGACCCACTTTAACAGGTTATTTTTTCTTGTGCTGGGAACCCCAGAGCTGGATGGTAACTCCACCTGGGAGTACTCTCACAAAAGTGGAGTAGAGGGACAAAACCCCCTCTCTTGACCTGCTGGCCATGCTGTTTTTCATGCAGCCTAGGATGCACTTGGCTTGTTGACTTTTTGGGTTGTAAGCGCAGGTTGACGGCCTGTGTACAGGCCCTGTTTTTATTCCCTGTACTCCCAAGTCACTCTCCACAGGGCTGCTCTCAACCTATTCATACATCAGCCTGTATTGATATTTGGGATTGTCCCTAGCCTGACAGAGATGTGATACAAAATTATGGAAGAATTTTTCAGTTTTAAATTTACATTTAAAAATATGATATGTATTCAATCACTACACAAACAAAAAACATGCACATAACTTGTGCATGTAATAATCAGAGATAAATTTTCCCGGATTATGGTGTCTGCAAGTTCTTTTCTTAAAAGATACAAACCTGGTGCCAGTTTTCTTTCTCCCAGATTTCTGAATTCTGCATACACTGGACGCATTTAATCCTTGACAGTTACTACACTTACATCAGCAGACATGTTTATGTCTCTTTCTGTTCATGTCTTCAGACATTATTTATAGTCATGCATTTCTAACATTTGCCATATCTTTCATAAGACTTGATAGTACCATACCACTGCAAGATACAAATTTGACAGTTTGCAATAGGATCTGCGCATTGTAGCAAATTATTCTGACAGTAAGTACTATACAGCCAGCAAACTATATTCTTTTAATATACTTACTAAAAATCTTATGAACACTGTGACTAAATCATATACAGTAAATTCTATTTTGTACATGATGGCAATGAGTCACTACGTTTTTAATAAATCATATATTGCAGTAAGCAACTATTGCATTATTTTTAGTTTAACATTTTTTAAAATCAAGAATAATACTAAAAGCTATTTCATTAACAGTTTTAAAACAATTGGCAAATATGTTAAAATCTGGCTCAAGATTTCTGTCTATTTTGGTCCCACTGCCTGTGAATGTGCGCAATGATCTAGTTAATGTTTGATTGTATGTATAGCATAATGATTCTACTCAATGGCCCTTCCAGCAGTATTTTTGGAAACACTGAAAGTAATCAATACTTCTTTGTATTACCAGAAACGGATAGCAACACTGGTATACATCACTGCAAGTGCTTCTTTACTTTTTAACAAACACAACTGCAATAGTTTACTACCTCACTGTAGTTTAACAAATTAATTACATCACAAATTAGAACAGAGAAGATGAACAGTGTCCTCAAATGTCTTTATCCCTTTTAATCATTGAAACAGAATGACAGGCAGGAGAATATGTGCCCATTCTTTTAAAAGCTCATACAAATTTTTGCTTTGATTCCATTCTTCAGTGCCATACCGCTGAGAAACCTCCGTATTTTTAGAATTGATGTACCTTTCAATACTATAATCTTTGGCTTTCAAGCCACTATTATTTGCCTTCAGGTGCAAATTTTAAAGTGTACAGCCTTCTAAAAAACCTTTATGGCTTCAGCCAGATACTGAAAGGCTTGTAGATCAGTCATCATCACACTGTAGATTTCTTTTCAAAATAATGTTCTTCACTCAGAGTACACTTGTGGTTATACTCAGTTCACTTGTCAAATACAAATCTGAGGTCATCAAAAGCTTGAGGGCAACTTCAGCTATTCCAAAGCTCATTTTCTACCTCTATTTTGTTGGAGAAATAGTATTTCAAATATAAAAATAATAGGAAACTCTAAAGATAGAGAAACAAAGGCATCATATGTGTATGTTTCACTACAGCATTGCAGTGACTGCCTATAAGGACAAAGTCAATCCAACACCCAAGCATTTTAAAACATAAAAAATACCAAAAGGAGACAATGTATTTCACTATCAAGTTGATATATACTCTATTGAAAACATGATTTTAGAGTTGACATGTCAAAATACATAGGTCTAGGAACAGATGCTAATGATTCTATTTAAATATTTCTGTTGTAACAGATGAAACATTTAAACACTGTCATTTACAAGGTTTACATTCATTATAAGCCACGTGCCTGGCAAGGGTGAATGACACTAGGCTCAATATTCCTGTTGGCTTGAATTCTTTGGCCATATACTAGCAAGGGCTTTTATTTAATTCTAGTTTTAAGTCCTATATTTTATTAAAATAGAAAAACAGACAAGGGAGCACTTTCTTTCAAAGGCTGATTTGATATTTGAGAGGTCAGTCTGAATTTTTCATCTCCAGAGACTTTTTCATGCAGCTATAATTCATATTTATAATTAGAGCTGAGTAATTAACACTCTTTTGAAAACAGAGACTATCTAGGTACTTGGGGAGAAGCTTTTCCCTTCCCAAAGCAAAATTGAGTTTTATCATTGACTTTGACACACAAAGAAATCCAGTTTGTTTTCTATGACCCAAAGCCCCATACATATAAATAGTGAAGGAAAACGGAATTTTAAAAGCATAAGCACACACCAAGTTTCTCTTGGAGACTTAAAGACAAATGGAACAAGGCAAAAATAAAACAAATAAAGCTAAACTCAGCTAGAAATCTAAGCTTTGGCTGCTTTGGGTAAACTGTTAAGATACTGCCTAACAGCATTGGGATGGAAGCTGACACCACACTCAATCACAACGTGAATTCTTCTACAAATTACATACTTTTTCCAGCTTGTCATCAGCTAAAACTCTGCATTTACATTTAGACAAATTTCATGTGGCGCCCCTGCATCCCACCACTTCTCAGCAACTTTGCCTCTCTTTTATCTTCTCCTAATATTTTCACTGTGATTAAAAGCACTTAGGTGAGCACTTGTGTATTTCCCGTTCTCACAGTAGCTCATGTCTGCTGTTAAACATGGACACCACTGGAACAGAAACCAGCTGAGCTATGTGTCCACAAAACAGCCAGCATACTGTAGTTTATGCAAAATACTGGTTTATAACGTGTGATATGGTAAGGTATATCCCTTCAGCCATTTCATTTTAGAACCTGTATTTAAATGTCCATATTCAATTTATTTCTTTCCTAGCTTGGTAATTAGAAAGTGCCATTTCATGTGACTATTTGAACTCAAAGTGTCTGATGGATGTGACCATTATAAAATGAAGAAAGACGCCTGACTCTCTGACAAAAGGAGACCAGGACAATCTCACTTCCGCATTCACATATATTTGAAAAAAAAAAAGAGAAAAGGTATATTCACAGACATAATACGGAGAAACTACAGGTTATAGCATCCATGTGGCACGGTCTCCACACTGAGGTTGCCTAGGAGGCCTCTTGTGTTCACATGAAAAGTCAGCTAAAGTCCAACAATATCATATCATAAGTTTACACCCCAAAATAGAAGCAATTTCACCAGAGTGTATCACATTCTTTTTTTCCCCTATGAAGAATACAGCAGCCAAACCTTCTATTTATTTTGTCCACTTGCATTAAGGAAAAATTTTCAAAAGTTTTAATTTTTAATGAAAATTTCAATGTCATGTAAGTATTAACAATGATGTTACATGACACATAACCTACTGAAAATGCTAGAGAAATATGAAAACATGTTGGCATGCTATAACAACCCCGTAATTTGCAAACATGAAACAGTTGAATAAAATAATTTTAAAGCCACGAACCACTATTAGCATTATACAAATACTGAGTTTTGCTCTGGAAGAAATTAGTATATCTTGAATATTTAATAGTGGAAAGACTGACAGGAAACACACTGATTTCAACCCAAAATTTCTAGTGAATTGAAACTATATAACAGCAAGCACTACACCTACTAGCAAAGCAGTAAAAAACAGCCTACCAATATGTTCATGTTTGCACAGATGTTTTTTAATTTGTAAAAAAATAAAACATTGGCATTTTATTTTCTTTGGTATTTCTTTGTAGATGCTACATTAAAGAAAATGTCAGCTCCTCCTCTACAGACCTCTGAAAACAGTAGATATTCTGCTTATTTAGGTTTCTTACTATTTCAGAGGGAGGAAGAGGGAGGACAAGGATGGAAAATGTTTAAAATAACTAGAACCATTTGTTCCTACAGTGTAGTATCTAATTTTGGTATGGCTGCAAGCCAGAACATAATCTATTCCTTTATAATTTTTATCATTGTGTTTTGCTCATTTTAAAAAAAATCAACAAAACACATCCTATATTTTGTAAAGGAAAGGTGGCTTAGTAGGGGAGCCCACATTTACAAGATACCTCACGCCTCACCACAAAACGGATTATAAAGATAGGCTTAAAAATTAATTTTTTTTAAAAATTACTGCTTATGAAGACCCAATATCAAGAAATTATGTACAAAGCTTGCCTTTGCTCTGGTAAGACTCTGGCTTGAATGATAGAGAGTGATGAACAAAGGTGTCCTTAATCTATCAAACAGGATAGCTGTGAAGCTGGAATTGGCTGCTGAAGAGCAGCGTTGACAGTCCCTACAACTTTAAAGGGCAAAACTGACCTGAATCAATTGCTCATATATTCCCAGGTGTGAAACACTCAGTATGCTTTTACAGAAATTAACAGCAAGGCAGATGGTATCAACTGTCTACTCTGAAGTATAGACCAAATGGCAATGGAAAGGAATGAAAGGTAAGGATGGAAGTGGGGTCAAGTGGAGGGAACAAGAGGCAGGAATTCCTAGAGAAAGAATAAATTTGCACACAATCCCTGGGATTCCCCTGAGGCAAAATATCCAGTGTCAATGAGTATGAGAGCTTGCTATTCTGTAGCATCAACAGTCAGGAAGTGAAGACTAACTTAAAGATCATATTTGAATTGAGAATAATATTGCAAATACACAAGGCTAGAACACACACAGAAGGCTATGGCAGTAAACTCTTTAGAAAAGTAGGAACCTCATGTCTCAGGAAACATGAAAATACGTTACAGGAAGTATCTGATATACACTGTTTTAGAGAAAATAAAAGTATCCATGGAATTCTACTATGTATATGTAGTATACACATATATTTATTTTTATTTTTTAAATACAGAATAATATCACATAATATCATCCAGGAAACTTAATTTAGCTAGGGTATTCACTGTGAAACAGAGCAGAGTAAAATCATCAGATGCAGTAACGTACTTGCAACAAAAGCCAAATTTAAAAGCAGACAGCCTGCTGGTGGTTTTAAGGCAGATTTTTTCTGCTCCTTTACCCAAGAAGCAACATTTTATTGGTCTATTACCATTACATCATTACAGAGCCTTTTGAAATGGTCAAACTGCCTACTTCCCTTAAATTAATACAAATCTAGCGATTTCATTATAAATTTAATGTCAGAAACTAAATCTTGGAATAGTAAGGTTTAATGAGCCAACCAGGATTGTGGTGCTTTCTTCCCTCGCAGAAAGGTTGTCTTCTACCTGCAGCACTACTACATTTATGAGTGTTATAAAGTACCCTGCCTCTAAATTTTATTGTGTTCAGCTGAGTTCCTTCTTCACAACACAGATTCCACACAAATACACAACTCTTCTTCTTCAAAAAAACAGTGTTAAGGAAGGCAAATACTCTATTTCTAAACATCCATATATTTGCAGGACACCACAGGCTTACATACAGCTTTATACAATCTGTAGTAGTTCAATGTCATTTTATATTGACAGAGGCATCAAGAACTGAAAAAGTACTAAGGACTAAAAGCAATATTCTATCCACTGAAGGAAAAAATAGAACAAAATCTAAAATCCCTCAACTTTTCATAACTGATTAATATAATTGTTTCATAGTCAGCAGAAATAACCGGATTGTAAATCATGTAATTTCAGAAACATTGGCTCCACACTTTCAAAATCAATAATTTAAAATTAATTCAAGCCTTATCACTCTCTACAACTGCCTGAAATTAAGGTGTGGTAGCCTCTTTTGCCAAGCAAAAAGCAGTAGGACAAGACATAATGGCCTCAAACTGTCCCAGAGGAGGTTGGGTTTGATAGCAGGAGAAACTTCTTCACTGAAAAGGTGGTTAAGTATTGGAACAGCCTCCCCAGGGAAGTTTGATGGTGTCATCATCCCTGGAAGTGTTCAGAAAATGAGCAAATATGGCACATTGAGACAAGGTGTGCCCAGTGGGCTTGGTGTTATTCAGTCAAAGGTTGCACTTGATGATCTTGGAGGTCATTTCCAACAATGTTTCCATGATTTCTGTGTTTTCAATCCTTGAATTAACAATTTTCAAGTCACGTTACATTTTTATGTTATATATACACTCTTTAGATATACCTTTCAAAATTATTTTTGAAAGGACACATGAAAACCGATTGTTTTTAAAATTCTGAACAAAAATTCAAAACAGATTACCACTTGAACAACAGCCTATCGGTATTTAACCACTCCAAGCTGCATTTCCACATTTAGACATACAGCTACAAAAGACAAAAATAATGAATGGAATAAAATGAAATTAAAGTATAAATAGAATGAAAATATTAATAGTGTGAAATGAGTGAGTACAAGTTAAGGTAGACCAAGAACCACACTGGAAACAGTGCAGAGTGATCCAGAAAACTTACACTTTCTCTGAAACTTTGAATGAGCCACTAATCACTTTCTTTCTATCTGACAACATCACAGTCATGCACACACTGACAGATTAAGTAATTATCATAGAACAGCAAAAAAACGCCTTTTGCACTTGTGCATATCCTCTTCTTGAGCACATCAGTTGTTCTTGAATGACACTGTTTAATGTGTGATTTGTTTAATGCATATTTTTCAATACATTAACGGCAGAAGTATCATGTAACAAACTATATATAGCAAAGATCATATATCCTTTTACCTTCATAAATAGTTAAGCTAAAAATCAATAATAAAAGGACCTCACAAATATGTACTGTGTAGTCATTCCCAGTCTATTTGGGTTTCACCACCAATACAGCTCCGAAAATGCAACTTTCACAGTTGACACCGGTCAAGTTGGTTATTCTTCTTTTGGGGAAGAACAGGTTTGAAATACCTTTAATAGAATACCAAACACTGTTACTACTATAACTGCCATTACGTTTCAAAAGGCCCATTTTGGTAAAATCCTGGTTATTTAATTCTTACCTTAAACATAACTTACTGCTTTTTACCTAGCAATAACCATCACAATTCAGATTTTTAATACATTTCAAATATTGGAACACCTTAATAGCAACGCATATATGGAGCATATATTAATATACTACTCACCAATTTTAATCTTTGCAAAGGTATTCTGCTAGTGTCTATCGGAGTACGCTCTGTGACATTACCAAATCTGACTTCTGGGATGGCAATTGCACATATTACATGTGCCCACCTGTGAAAAGTGGCAAGTCAAAAATACCACCAAAAAAGCCCATAGAAATACAAGTGCTTAAGTTGTTGCTTGCTGTGTGTTTGGCTTCTGCTTTTGGTTTGGATTGGTTTTCTTAAAGGTACCCATCTGTATTTACTTTCTTATTAGGCTTTCTTAAGCTTCTTTAAAACATTTTAACAAACCTTGTAACACTACCACTTTCTGTAAATAAAATTTCAGACTGAGGTTTTATTGCGATAATTTTTAAGTATGTTTTACTTCTTACTTAAGTAAGAAGTTTTTGTAGGTGTGCTATTCAGGTACATATGTAAACACCACACTATTTGGTTCTTGTGTAATTTATCATCTACAGCATTTATTACTCATTATTAACATTACCCACACCTGAGAAACTAGTCTTAATGCAACATACATGATTATGATCAATCACGTATCTATCAAAATGCAAAATGAAATGCAAATGCTACCAAGACCTTCTGCATACAAGCAGCAAAGTGATCAAGCCACCAATGCAATGCCCAGCATGAACCAGATCTCCTTTAGTAGAAAAAGCACCTGCAAGTGCCTAGGACCAGTGTTACATTTAAGACTTCAGGACAACTTCAAGAGGTTTGCCAGATAATGCTACATGCTTCCTATATATCCATCAGAAAGCACTCCAAATCCTGTTTCGATACATGAATCTCAAAAAAAGAAAATCTAAAAGAAACTTCTGAAAGTCTGAAATTAATGTTGAAATTGTGTACTTCCTGAAGTAAAAGAGAAGCTAATGACACTTTTTTTAACGAAGAGCAGCCTTCTGAGGCTACTTCTAAAATCTTTTTGGGGTAGACAAGTAGTAAATCTGAAAATGAAAACATTTCCATTCTTTGACTCATATTTACCTTATTCCCTGTCATTTCCCTGTACATCTGTTTTCATTACCCCATTTGCTCTACTTCTGGAAGCTCTGAATGCTTGCCTCACTCCACTTTCTGTACATTTCAAAGAGACACACATTACATGAGTGTCTTAGCAGATTAACAGGAATGTGGGCTGAAGCTGAAGGAGATGGAGGGTGATGCAGAAAACAGAAACCATTTCTCTTTCCTGCACTAGAGCAGCAATATTTCAGTAAGTCATCTTTGACAAAAACATCTGCAGAAGTATAATATGACACACAGGGACCAAACAAATGGCTGTCATGTGACTTTAAAGTTGTATTGGTCAAAGTGTGAAGCAAGAGCTGTACATAAAGATGACATATCAATTAGCAAATTATACAGTCCAGCCCAAATAAAAACAGATAAAGCTGCAGATCCATCCTTTTATTATGGTGACAGTTTGTTCATGTTTTAACGTACAGAAAAGAGTCCTGTTCTGAGACTTTTAAAAAACTTTTTCTAACCGCCTTTTTCTTGTCATTGTGACCTGCTCACCTGCTAAACCACATTGTCTTACCATCTAAGCTTTATGAGACAGAAATGCTACAAATAAAATGCCTCTTCAGTCAATCTTCAACTAAACATTCATACTCTGACATCTCTCAACCTAAAAGACTCAAAACACTTGCTGTGCTCTGCTGAAAAGAAGGAATCTCAGCTTTCCTATATGGCAAACTGTTCACTGCATGCACACATACCAGTTTGATCCACTAGCTTTTAAATTTCATGCTCTTCCTGTATCTCTAATTAGTACATACAGAGTAAAGAAGGAGCAAAGGGAATGCACGTTAGATTTTACAGCTGTTGGAGAAAAAAGATATAAGTGTAACATACTTTTCTGAAAACTCAAAATTTCAAAACGGTAGGTAATGCTGAAAGATAGATTAAAACTCCACAATGTGCAACAACTATAAGGTTCATGTTACAGAAACATGAAAACCAGAGCCAAACTGCTTTTACAGAAATCCCATTTCATAAATCTGTAACACTAGCCTACAGAGTAATAGAATGTAAACCCAAAAACCTTATATATAATTATACAAGAAAAGTGACTTTATGCAAACCTCTGTGGATTTTTCTATTAATATATCTTATGAGACGTTTGAAAAAAATTTAAATTGATGTACAAAAAAAGATATACATATTTTTAAGGATGCAACATGTAAGCTACCAACAGCAAGTATCAAAAGGGCATGATAAATTCTACTGAGATAATATTTTTGTCATTCTCTTTTTATTTAGCGAGTAAAGCAAGTAGCAAATCTAAGGGGATTTAGAACTAAAAATCAGCTGAGAATTCTCATGTACTGGCATTAAAATGGCTACAATAATAATGTTTTCTGAAGGTAAGATATGAGTTAAACAAAAAACTTTCTCCTAACTGGATGATTTACAAGGGTCATGAAATCACTTGCAAATCACTGATAAATAAATTCTTTCCCAGTTAGTGAAAAAGAATGTTGTACCTAGATCATGTCTTACCACTGCATTCCAACGCATGAAAGAAAGAGATCTACATGATATTGCTAAGCTACTAAGATAAGCTAATTAATTATGAAATCATTCGAAATGCACAAAGACTATTCTACTATTGGACTTGAAAAAATATTAAGCTGCAATATCTTCCACTTTAGCTGCTAGGGTTACTTGCTATAGTGTTCAGTCACCAAGATACAGAGAAAAATCCTGATGCTGTTAATAGCATGATGTCAACAACAAGACTGTTTTTGACAGTACGTGATAGAAGTGCATTTGAAAAAAGGTCCCAAACTCCAGAACTGAAAATTATTTCAATATGATTAAAATTAATTTGTTGAAAATACTGGGTTTAGAAGTTCAAAGGTATTGTATTGTAATTTTCAGGAGCAAAGAAGAAAATACTCTTTGCTGTTTGATAAGACTTGCCCATGCAAACAGTGATAAATGAGCTCTCATTTACTTTCTTTGCACAAAGGCCAGAAGATTAAAATTTGAAACAAGCAAGTGTGTGCAAATACTAAAACAAATGTACGTCTTAGTATCTAACTACTTAACAAAATGCCAGTGCTACATTTCAATAGACGTAATTTTAATTCTGCATGGATTCAGCTTAAAGGGACACTGGCAAGTAATTAGGTTCATAAATGCTTTGCACATAGGAATGGACTCAGAATAAAGTCTAAAATAAGCACATACAATCCTGAAGAATATATTACTTACTTTTTATCAGTAGTTTGCTTTAATGCACCACCTCTCAAATTGCAGAGACAACATTCCTAAAAATAAAAATGAAGTAGAAAAAGGTGAGCTTTAATGATGGTTTACAAATCAGTTTTATTCATCTGACCTTGAGGATAAGCAACCTGCTAATGCAATTAATTACTGGGTTACAAACTGCCACTTGAAAGCATAGCATTTCCTCACAGAAGAAAAGGATACAGTAACAAAAAGAGAAACAACTCATACAACCTAAAGAAAAAAGATATTTGAGTATTACTTACAGACAAAGTGATAGAATCACTTTGAAATGTAATTAAAAAACCCCAAACAAAATCAACACCAAAAAAACCAAACAAAAAAATCCCCAACACTTTTAATCAGTACTGCCATAGAAAGGCTGGAAACTGCCATACATTTTACAAAGACAAAACCAAATACTATGGCATACAATTAGTTTAATAGAAGCTACTGAGAAACTGACCCATTAGCTATTGATCCAGCTCAAATTATCGTTTTTCTTTTTCCTTTTCCTGCAGTATACCCTTCACTGCTTTGATCTTCAGTACTACTCCATCTCTTTCAGGGCACTCAGCAAGGTGTCCAGTGGTTCCCAGATAATATGCCAAAATACATGGCTTTTCCTACCTCTACTTAAAACTGAGCTTTTGAACAGTCTTTTCTTCTTTCCAACCCTTCACTCCTTCAGTGTCCTCCATTTCTGAATCTATTCTTTCCCTTTTTCCTTTTTTTTTCTCTTGTCCCTTGAGAGGAGCTGGTGAGAAATTGTTTCCAACATTAGCTATTTTTCTTCCTGCCTGTTTTTTATCTACAAAGAACCAAGTGCACAAAATAGAGACAAGATATTCTATGACTGTACACCTACACAAGACCACGTCTTTTGAATCCCTATATTTAGGTTGCCCTTGCAGGACAAACAAACAAACCAAACAAAAACAGAAATAAAGCAAAACTCCAAAGAACTTTATGTTATACTCCAGTCCGATCCTATCTTAAAAATTTCAATGATGAAGACTACAAACATCTGCAGAAATTCAACTGAATGTAGTATTACATTTCCTATGAAAAACACCTTTCCTAACCATAAAAAAAAAAATGCTTTCCTGTGACACTTGGATCTTCTTTGCTATTTAAGCACACAAATTTTGCCTTACCAACCAAAACCATGGGGAATATCCTCTTACAGAGCACACTTTTAAATACTTAATATTATTGTAGAATTTTAAAGAAGCTAATGGAGGTTCGTTATTCTATCCACAACAACCTTAGGATAGGACCTAATACTTTGCAGATCACATTTCCATTCCTAAAAGTAAATACTGACTATTAAATCAGGGAACCCAAAGGCTCAGAACTATACAGCTTCCAGAAAAGTACCAGTACATTCACAGAAAATTTTATTCTAATTGGCATTCAGTTCTGAAAGGCAAGCACTTACACATAAAAAACACATCACAAAACTGCGTGCAGATCCTTAATGTTACCTGGGATTTTGAAAACTACATTAGCACACAGAGATACCTTACAGTACTGCATCATCTTCAATCTGATTCACCTTAGAATCTTGCTTATAAACCAGCAGAGGGAAAACATGTTTCTTCAGTTCTTTCTTTGACTGATTTTATCACCCCCAATGTCATCTATTGTTACCAGTGTTATATATCTTTATAAACAGAGCTTGGTCACTGTCATAGTGAGATACTAAATGACTGGGTCTAGTGTGTTGATTTTATACATGACAACTGGGAATGCAAGATAAAAACAGTAATAATGGATGGGCATACATCTCCATGACTACATGAGAGTAACAAAATAAATGACCCAAGCAGCATAGAAAATTATACCTAAAATGGAACAGCCATTCTGGAAGAGGCAAATACCACAATCTCCTAAAGAAGGAGTCACGCAGGACTTCCCGCGAATCTGATCCTGAAATCATACGCAGTTGTCAGGGTAGCACAAAATGCTATTGCATTCCAGATGTCTCTGTGCCCAAAATTTGTTACTGTCTCTTTAAAATCCTGCAGCCAAAAAATGGAAATGGTGGGGAGGGCATTGCCAAGGTCCCATTTAAAGTTGGAGCCAGGAGGCAGGGAGGTCTCTCTGCTGGCAGCCTTTACTGAAGGCAGAGGCACGTCTTCTGAGCAGGTTGCTTCCCAGGGCTGGTTTTGGTTTGTTGGATTTTTTTTTCTGGGCTTGCAACAGTAGCCACCCGGAAAAACAGCATTTTGCAATAAAAACTGTTTCAGAGTGATCTCTGTAAACCTGTCCCAGGGGCCAGACCACTCCGCACCCCATAGACTGGTTCTTCCCCCGCTCCCAACACGTGTGCAGTGTGGTGGACATCAGCACCAACACCTGCAGAGCTCAGCGGGCAGAAGGAGGAGGCAGCAGGTGGCAGTGCTGACCCCACACGCACTGGCACTTCTCGGCCACTAGAGCGGCTCCATAAGGTCCTGCTTTCCGTCCACTGATGCCTTAGGTTTTAACTTTTATAGTTTTCAAATCCTGTACTGCATAGTGTTTAACTCTGAAGTTTCATGTGGACTGTTAGCTGCTGTTCTCTCATGCTGGTTAGACATAACAAGCCTCTCTAGGTTTCCACCTCAAGGACACCAAGCCCCAAAATGTGTAAACTAAAAGCCTCTAAAGGGGGAGCAAACTTGGGGTAATTACATCATGAACTGAGGCTATAATTGGAGAATTAACACTGATATGCAAATGAACCAAATTTATAAAAGTGTGAAGAACCTGGGACTCAGGGTCCATCTTGTGGTGTAGCCTTTTGACTGCCCTGAGTGTACCTTTGAAGGCCTTTCAAATAAATACCGACCTTTATTCTCTTATTCTTGTCTAGTCTCTGTTTTAGGTAGCCAACCTCAAGGCATCATCACCATCTTTTTTTCCCCTTTGTCTCCTGGACAGCATGGTCGACTGGATGCACCATCATGGGGTAGAGAGAGCTGATGCCATTTTCCATCTGTCTTTCAAGCCACGTGAGCAGCCATGGTGGGCACCATCTTGGAAATGCTATTTCCGCCACTTTGGGTCTCCCTTTATTTCCCGGGGGTTCATGAGATTTAGCGATTTTGTACCTAGTGATTATTTACAGGGTTTTTTTTTGCTTGCTGCTGTTTTGCCTGCTAGTAAACTGCTATTTTTTCACTTGTATCTACTCGCATTCGTTCCTTATGGGTGGAAAGGGATTGGTTGAAACTAAGAGGAGGTAACTCATTTTAGAGCGTCCACCTCTTTAAGGGTTGTCTTAAACCAAGAAAGCAGTTCTGCAAAGCATGAACCTTTATAATTTAGACATAGAACAACATCTGCAGACTGGGCAAAAGAGCATGATTCTGACTCATCAGAAATCTTTTCAGGGAAAAAGCTTCATTCTCCACTTTCAAATGTAAAAGTTCAGGGGATCCCTCATAAATTCTTTTTAATCTGACTACTTTCTTAACATTGGCCACAAAAATACTTCAGCTAACTAGACTCTCTGCTTTGCAAAACAAAGAGAGAGTTTGCTCCTATTTTACGAGCTTTGACATTCTTAGGCCACATTACTTTGAAATTTGTTATTTGAAAAATGATGACATTTTCCTGCTTCTAATGGGTATTTTTCACTTTCAAGGAAAATTTTCATTAGATCATCTGCTGTGTAACTTACTAATGCAACCAGACTGAGAATCCAAGGCCCTAAGGAAATTTTACAAATAAATTAAGCTAAAATAGTGCAAGAAGAGACAGAAGTCATAATCTTTACAAACTAACTACAGAGCTTTGACATTACATTAAAAAAATAGGAAAAAAAATTATAAAATGAGGGAAAATTAAAGCAGCCCAGACAAAACAGAAGGTGGCTCTAAACATCCTCATTACATTCTATAAAAAGATTACCCTTATGCAGGACCTACAGGAACCAAATATTGTCTCCTCTAAAAAAACACCTAAACATATCTTTGGTGAACAGAAAGTGATGGTGGGTACTTGCTCACTGTCTGCTGGACCTATATTTGGAGGCTATAACAAATGAGATCCCTAAGAACTAGAAAATTTTACCAGTGTTCATAACAAACCTGTGTGGGTAGGAACACAGGTTTAAAGCCCATTAAAACCATTTTGTTGATCATGTCTGCATTGCAATATATTGTCCTATTTACTGTCCAGGCAACATGGCTATTAGTTTAACTTCTGTTTCAACATACTACAACTAATGAAAACTTAGAGGACGTGACATTTACAAAGACTAATAAATATATATGTGCCATGGATGGCAGTGAAATCACATGGACACTAGTTATTACCCATGTTATTATCCATGAAGGACATAGGCCTGTTGAGCTAGTCCAGCGCTCCAAAAGCACCTCTCCTACGAAGACAGGCTGAGAGAGTTGTTCAGCCTGGAGAAAAGTAGAGAAGGCTTTGGGGAGACCTCATTGTGGCCTTTCGATGCTTAAAGGGGGCTTATAAAAAAATGGGGAAAAACATTTTAGAAGGAGAAATGGTTTTAAATATACATGAGACATAAGGAGAAAGTTTTTGACAATAAGGGTGATGAAACACTGGATCAGATTACCCAGAGAGGTGGTGGATGCCCCATCCCTCAAAACGTTCAAGGTCAGGACATACAGGGCTCGGAGCAAACTGATCTATTTGAGAATGTCCCTGCTCATGGCAGGGAATTTGGACTGGACGACCTTTAAAGGTCCCTTCCAACACAAACTCTTCTATGATACTGTGATGCTGTGTTCTTACAGAGAAAGAGAGTGTCTGTGCATCCCTGTGTGCCTGCTACCAGCCTACACGTAAAAATCAGGAGAAGAATGTATTTCATTACCGAGCATCATCGTAGAAGGTATCCAATCTCTGATTCATTATCCCTTTGCAAATCCTTTAAACAAGTAATTTTGTCATTTGTATTTGCATTAAATAATAATTTCATAAGCATATTATTTCATACGTATCTAAATTAAATCTTAGACCATTTTAAACTGCTCATCTCGTTAAAAAATCTCCGTAACATTCTAGAATTACAAGAGTGTTTTCTCTCTTCTGGTATCTGTATGAAGTAAGACATCTCCATAGAATTCGCAAGCTTTATACACTAACATTCATTTAATATTTCAGCTTCTTTGTGGAGATGAAGCATTTTTTTTCATAGCAATACACATCATATTCACGGTTTCTGGACTAAATGTTTTGCCTTGCTTTCAAGGAAACATTTTTGCAACCAGTAACCCTAATCTCACTTCTCTGCTTCAATCACTTCAAGAAACTGCAGGAAAAACCTCAAGTCAGTGTGAATTAACCATGCTTCCTTTGGTACATACATCCAAAAGATGGATCACCTTTTTTGGAAGGGTATGTCGCTACTCAGGCATAGCTGCATATTAATTATAGCTGCATGGATAAATATTACACAAAACCCAAGCCTGTTCACACTCATTTATATTTTAAAATGAACACATTTGCTTATCTTTGAGTATTTTTTTAGTGTCTGCCAAAACTCAAAGTCATATTCACAGTAACGCTTACAACAAGCAGTTTTCACACTTCCACATTTCCGTACTTACTTCATCAGCAATAGCATTCCCTGGGAGACAGGAAGGCGTCTGACACAGCAAGGCAGTAGAATTCAGCCAAGCCATAGCAGAGGGATATATATTAAGTCATCTAACAGTTATTTTTATTGAAAACTATGACCATGCACTACACAATTCCCTTTCTTTTTAAACTGCTATTTCTCCTTTACTAAGGTCCTGTAAATTACAATAGCATCTCCAAAGAATTACATTTATCCAGTTAAATGAAAAAGAAAGTTAAGCTTCTATCAGCGGATAAAGATAGAGTAAAATAAAATATATGCTACTCTTAATAAATTGTGCCTGACACTTTTTCAAAAATTTCCTCGTAGTTTCCATAAGCAACCTAATAATCTCTTCCAGCTCTTTGGCATCCATGCCATTAGGGAGCTTTTCACTACAACTAATATGAAGATTCCCTTCTTAAGCCCGTTCCTTTTTACTTTATGCATGATAAACACAAAAAAACCCAGATTGTCCCTTTCTTTTTTTGACATTTTCCATTTGTAGACCCTTACTCAGTTAAACAACCACAACTTTTATATTTAACTGACTTCATCTGTGGCCACATTCTCCCCTCTGAAATGCAATGAGAACAGATCTCCAGTGATGTCAGGCAAAGTATGTTTAGTTTTTATCCCACATCTGGGGAGATGTGATTACACTGCCATGAGTTGTGTAGCACATGCACAGTAATCTTCAGGACCTCTTCTACAGCAATGGCTGACATCACTGCTCTGCAATCCTTTGCCTGTATTCTAGCTTCATTATCTTGCACTTTTCTCTAATTACCTCTTGTTTTCCAGGTTATCTCAATAATTTATCAAGATCTTGTTCATTTCTGATTGCCCTTACTTCACAGGCCTCACTAAAAAAAAGCCAAAAGCTTGTCTTCAGCTAACATTTCCTGCAACAGTTTCTGCACAAGAGACAACTGTGCAGGCTGTGGCTGGCCAAGCCAGTAAAAAGAGTGTTGAATGTTTGACAGATGCTACTAAAAAAATGAGGCTTGGAAAAGGGCTTGAGTACGTACTCCAATAAGAAGGTAGCTGCTATTGAAGGAAACTAGCAGCAAATTCAAAACAAACAAACAAAAAACCAAAAAGATTCTTCACACAGTATGTGTCTGTCTGCCAGATGTGGGTGCTAAAATTTTACACTAGCTGAAAAAGAAGCTGCATAAGTTCATGAAAAAAAATCCAACAAAGGTTACTTATTACTAAGTAAATAGAAAGATACTGCCTTTGGCTAAGACAATTTCTTATTTCCACATTGTAGGAGATTGAGAAAGCATTAGGAATGCCTGTTCAAGACACATATTCTTCACCAGGTATTAATTTCTTGCTGTGAAAGAGAGGATAACAGACTAGAACAGACTTCAGTTTAATTCTTACAGCACATCTTACTGTTCTATGTAACCTGCAGTTTTAAACTTTTATATGTAGAAACAATACTTAGATATCAAGGAAAATCCAAATGCCTGGCACTAAGCACACATTGCAGTATCTATTACATATAATACAAATTTAATTTTCCTAATTTGTGATCCCAAAAATTAAACAAAATGCAACTTTACTAATACATTATTATCATTCATATAATAAGTTATTGTGGTAGCTTTATGGTCACAGCTTTATTTAGCAGTGATTTTACCTGAAATAATATTTTCAAGTAATTTCAATACATTTTGGCTAGTGATTTGAAGCATTCCAAGTGTTGATTATAGCATAGTTTGGGTTGGAAAGAACATTAGAGACCATGTAGTCCAACTCCCCCGCAATGGGCAGTGTCTTGGGGTGACTCCATCATGTATATCCCCTATCACGGCTTTATGCCAAACAATTAATTTTGTGCCTTTTCTGTGCCTTTAAACTGAGTTTGAGAGGGAAGAAAAAAAAGGGACCAAGCAAACTTTTCAAAGCAGTGTCTCAAGGACACGGAGATTACACTCCTCTGCGTGCTCTGGCTGCGGTAGCACGGGGGGAGCATCCTGCTTGCTTCTTCAGCCAGTTTTTTTGTCTCTTTTCTCTCTCTCCGGCGTGAGACAGAAAGCTGAACTTTGTTTCCTGGGATTTTGGTTTTTTTTCTTCTTCTCTTCTGGACTGTTTCAACAACATCAGAACACATCGGGAGAATTTTCCCCGAGGCCCGAGGGGGTGGGCCCTCACCCAGCTCCGAGGAGGAGAGAGACCACACCTACAGAAGGACTCTGAAATCTTCCCAGGTTTCTCTCTGCAGCGAGAGATTTCATTATTTAGCATTATTATCCTTTTTTTCTTGTGTGTTTGTTAAATAAATAGTTTTTATCTCTTTCACTTTCCTTCGAGGAAAATTCCCTTTTTCCCGAACCTAGTGGGGGGAAGGGTGGTTGTAACCTGGTTTTCTCTCAGAGGATATATTGCTGGATTTTAGCCAAACCGGCACAGGCAGGGACACCTTTCACTAGACCAGGTTACCCAGAGCCCCGTCCAACCTGGCTTTGAACACTTCCAGGGCTGGGGCATCCACAACTTTTCTGGTCAGCCTCAAAGTAAAGAATTTCTTCCTTACATCTCATCTAAACTCCCCAACAATTTAAAGTCACTACCCCTTGATAATGTCTTAAGCACCAAGTAGGACACTACTATTCAGTAAATAATGTGTTTCCACCCTTTTTTTCATCAGCTATTTTCCCTGTCAATTGACTTTGACTAGTATCTAAAAATCTAAGAAAAGTGGTTAGGAAAGGTTTTGGGTTTGGTTTTTTTCCCCTGAAATATTTCTAATAAGAGGTCAGAACAGCTCCAAAGATGTGTCACAATAATACCAATTTACTAGTCTCCTTTAAAAGCAACTACTTAAAACTAATTAATATAATGTTCAAATCTGCCACAGCTAAGCCAAATTGTACACATCGTAGGGCTATGGCTCTTAAACATATTTTGTTTATTTCAAGCCATTCAGGTTGCCTTTTCAGATAGAAACCTTTGAACTGAAAATAGATATCCTTAGTCTTCCACCTTTTCTCTCAATTGCGTTGTAATGCCCAGTGTGACACTCCCTGTAGTATTAATACAGATGTACATTTGGATATAGCACTGCTGCATTTTAGTTATCTCATTTTCCCAGCTCATTTATATTTGTGTCTATATTCATCCTTGTGTAAAGAGAAATGGGTTGGTGTTTCTTTTGACACATTTGAAAATGTTGTTTTCAGAAATGGTCCACTAATGAATATGTTAATTTTTCTACACCAAGGGAATAATTTTCGCTTGGAAAATAGCTTTTGAAATTATTGAATTTCAATTCAAAGTCCACTACTGTATCCACTTCAAGCTATTACCTTCAGAGACAAACTTCCTTTTTTTAATGACAAAATATTTGCAAAAAATAATAAACCGCAGAAAAATTGATGTTTATCTTGTAAAAGATTTGGTTTCCTGACAGGAAGCACCATTCTTAACAGAGCTGCTAGATGATACTAGTATAACTCACAACCTTCATGTGTACTGTAAGTGATTAAAGTTCACACTGATTATGGAGGCTGAGTAACTCCATGAAAGAGATATCCACCACAGGCTAAAATTTATTTAACATGTAGAAGGATCATTGGCTGCAAGCTTAAAGTATGTTCTTGAAAATAGAAGGTGGCCACGCTTCTTTCATGGATGAATATTTTACTCTTTCAGATGCATCCAAGTCTGTTCAAGACACCCACCTTTGGGAATTTAAAGTTTACAAATCATCAGGTACTTAATTTCTACATTTTAGTAACCTAATCCTGCAAACATTCAGTCTGCCCTGCCCTTGGTTTAGGGATAGCCAAAAATTTCCTTGCAGTTGCAGCTCCCATACCATGCCAATCTAAAGCAACAGTATAAAGAGCAAGTAGTGTTTCATTACAACATCCACAGCATTATTAACAGTAATCTCCAAGAACGCAAAGAGCAGGAGAGAGCTGGCTGGGATAAGAAGACTCTTTAAAGGACAGGAAAGAGAGGTGAGATGGAAAATGGGAATATGGAGCCAGAGAAGGAATGAGAACTGAGGCTGAGACTGAAACGACAATCAAAATATTCATTCAGGTAACTGGAGGAAAAATAATGCTCACATTTGACAGGGGTGGGTACTCTGCGTCCTTTCTCCCTAAAATGCATACAAAGTAAAACTCATCCATAAAGTATGAAATGGAGACTATTAGATCCCTGAAGCATTTTCTATCATAGTGGTTACTGGTCACTCAGATGTAGAAAATCCTTATAGTAGAAAGAGCAACTGTTCCCAAGCAATTGAACAAGAAAGATTACATTTTCCCCTTCGAAGAGGAGTCAAAAGGAATGAGATTAGCTTTTTAAAAACACTAATAACTAAGCCATTGAAAATACAAAACTGATCATTCTTCCTGCAAAATATAGAGAAACTGCAAAAATCACTTTTACACAGAGGAAAACACCTAGGACAATTCCAAGCACAAATACAGGCTGAGTGAAGAATTGATCAAGACTAGCCCTGGTGAGAAAGAGTTGGGGCTGTTGATTGACAGGAAGCTCAGTGTGAGTTGGCTCACTACCCAGAAACTCAACTACATCCTGGCTTGCATCACAAGTAGCGTGGCTAGCATGTCAATGGAGGTGATCTGCCCCTCCAAGAAACCTCATCCAGAGTTCTGCATCCAGCTATGGGACCCCAACAAAAGAATGACATTGACCAGCTGAAGTGGGTCCACGTGAAGGCCAAGAAGAAGATCAGGAGGCTGGAGCACCTCTCCTGTGAAGACAGGCTGAGAGAGTTGGGGTTACTCAGCCTAGAGAAGAGAACACTTCAGGGAGACGTTAGCAGCACCTTCCAGTATCTAAAGGCAGCTACAAGAAAGGTTATAAGACAAGGCTTTGAATTGAAAGCAGGTAGGTCTAGGTTAGATATAAGAAGGAAATTCTTATCTAACCTAGACATAAGAAAAAAATTCTTGATTATGAGGGTGGTGGGACACTGGAACAGGTTGCCCAGAGAAGCTGTAGATATTCCTGGAAATTCCAGACATTCCTGGAAATGTTCAAGGTCAAACTGGATGTGGACCTGGCAACTTGGTCTAGGGAAAGACCCTGTCCATGGTAGGATGTTGGACTAAATTATCTTTAAGGTCCCTTCCAACCATTCTATGATTTTATGAATACTGAGACTAAATGCTTAGCAAACAAAACAGGAATGACGGCGTATCTAATATATACGTACTATGATAAAAAATATGTAGGGTTATTCCCATTATTATAGACACCAAATATTACATTTAAACCTGAGTATCTTCAGAAGAAAATCTGTGTCTTTAAGAAAGCAGCACAGCACCATCTGGGCAGGTCAGGAAACCCTGATACTGGCTATTTTTAGCACGTTTTTCTTCTCAATGACTTTGCAGCAGTACCTCTAGAGATTAGATATGGTCTTTGAGGATAAATTAAGATTGGATGAGATTGAGGGAGGTTTTCTGGTCCAATACCATCTCTGAGCAGGACCAGATTCAAAAGTGCATCTGACTGAAATCATAGTTCACCCTACAGGGAATCCCTTCCTTGTAATATGAGAACACCCACACAACTGGAGGTGACCAAAGCTGTCAAGCCTTTTGACATGGGTATCAGTAGCAAAGTTCGACTTGGTAAACTCCAGTGAAGAGACTGAAAGGTCAAAATGTGCTTTGGGTTTGAGCCTTATGGCACTTACATTAAAAACACATTTTCTGAGTTTAATGGTCTTCAATTTGGTTTCTGTGACAGCATCAGAGAAACCCCGTATTTACAAACCTGTTAAAATATGTTATTTCAAAGATTGAGTTTTGCAAGCAATAAATATCCTGTTACTAGTATAATATCAAAGTCAGAAAGAAATATAATGCTCCCCACATCTGAGTCCATACATGGTTACCATCAGCATTTACAAGTAATTCTCCCAATAAGGCAACTGTTTTGCAGAGAAGGTTTGTGAAAATACAGATTAAATAATTTTTTTAAAATATTTTTTTTAAAATAATCATCAGGTTTTATTTTTCTGAAAATAAAAAACCACAGAAGCATTTCAGTTTTTGCTTTTTCTATTATAGCCAGATTTTACTGTCCAATTGTTTCTTCTATTAACAATATTCAAATGCATTTAAAGCTTTGTAGAAAAATCAGTCTGAAAATTAAGACACTGTACAACCAACTCACATGTATTGAGTTAATTTTGGCAGTTACCAGGCTCTGAAAACAGCAGTTTATAATGGAAATGCTGACTCAGTATCAATGAGAAAGGCACCACTACAAAAAGAACATTCAAAATCATTCTTTTCATTGGAGTGAAATAGGGCTGCTTCTGAGCTGGAATGTGGAAAGCTCTGACGTGCCACTTTTCTGATGCCTTTGGGAAAAAGAAACTAAAAATCCTTCAAATTACATAAAGGGCTACTCTAATCATAAAATGCAAATAAACCCAAAGGCTAATTATCAATAAGTAATATAAAAGCATGAAAAAAGCTCATCTATAGAAAAAGAAATTCTGCTAACCTATTTAAACATAGGATCTGTTCTCAAAATCAGTGCCAGCTAACCAGATTAGGTACTTAACAGTTTCTGTAGTACTGTGGAGAACAATGTAAGAACCACTTGTGAAAAGTCATGCAGCTTCCTTAGTAGCCTTATGAGCAGCAACCTGATTATGAAGCAAGCCATTGAAGGGTATTTACCTATTCTCTTACTTGCTTTTCTTTCTATCTCTTTCCTGCCCCAAATACTTTGTCCTCTAAATAACAAAGGTACTCCATGTTTATGTATTATAGCTATTAGGTGACCACATCTTTGCTCATTGTACAGTACACTGCATTCTCTATAATGCCAGTCATTATTCTTCCTGACTTCACTAACTTTTTCTAGCTGAAGCATTTAAGATTAATGAGGCATTTGTTCTCAATCAAGGCACTTTGTATGAATACAGTTACACTTTCAAGATCCATGCAGATGACTTATTTAATATTATTTGATTTTTTTAAATTGTTTTGGGGGATTGATTTATGGCTATTTTTGTCCATTAGCATAGACAGTTCTGTATTACTCTTCTCTTTTGTCAGTAACTGTTATCAAACAGGACCTACTGCCTAATAGAATATAAAGATGTATTATGTATCATTAATGCAGGTATATTGTAGAGGGTGAAAATTTGACATAAATTGTTGTAAAGCATACTATTTCAGCTACTTAGAGATGCCAAAACTGCAAGAAAACAGTATGCTTCTGAATCTCAAAATCTGTTTCCTCTGATACTATAAAATAGAATAGCCATCAAGGAAAAGTCTGGATCTGTCAATCAAAATCCACAAAGACATTTTTCTATTTCCATATTTTAATGATGTTCATAGTTGGGATCCACACATAATAAAGTTTGATTTAGCTATTAAGACAACTCTCATTCCTACAGTGCTCTCATGCTTCATTGCTTTTCAAAGTCATACTGATATACAGAAGCCTAATAGAGACAAATTTCCCATAAAGTTAACATAACTGCTGTGATTTTAAGAAAGTATAATTTAACAGAATTTAAAACAACTTTGTGTAAGCAGAGGAATGAGAAGGAATTTTCCCTCCTAAGAAATAAACTCTGAAACAAGGTTGTACCAATGTTTCATAACTTTCATTATATTCTTCATTGCATGAAACTTCCTTTCTCCTTCTTTTCCAACCAACCTTCTCTTCAGGATTTAATGCCTTAGCCAAAAGGGAATTTCTCAGACAGGTCATCTTCAGCTAAATCTCCTTCTTCTAGGAATCAACATGAAGTGTAGGGAAAACAATTTCAAACATCCAGGAAGCTGGAGTTTCAGGAAGTAGGTATTTCCTAATAACTAAATCTTCCCACTTTGTGCACTTTTCTGATACAAAAAACTTAAGTTTTGGAAGGCATGTGTATATATAATGCCACAGAGAGCCAAATCTGTTTCAGATGTTCTGCAACAGCTGCAGTTTTTAGGAATGATTATCCAGAACAAAAATTCAGATGAATATTACTTTTTATTTAATTCATGTAGAAACTTGAAGTCTGAACTGTATCTGTTGAAATGTAAAATACACTCACTCTATATTCCCTACAGTACAAAAAAAAAGGTCACATAAATAAGGAATTTTCTCTTAATTTCATCTCCCTCTCCAGAGAGATTTATGGTACTACACAGCAATTTAAAATACAATTAAAATATTAGATGTAAAACAACAGATATAGAAAACACATTCCATGTTCAGTTTTGGACAAAAAAGGTGTGGACAGCCTAGAGGTCCAGAGACAGGCTGTATAGATGACCAAAGGACTGGGAAACCTGCCAAATGTGAAAAAGCTGAGAGAATTGAGTTTGTTTAGCCATGAGCAAAGAAGGTTTACGTGAGACTTGATCATCAGTTCCAGTATCTAAAGGGTGGCTATGAAGAAGATGGATATTCCCTTTCCTACAAGGAGTTAAATGGAAAATATGAGGGGTAATGGGTACAAGTTATTCCTGGAGACAATCTGATTAGACACAAGAAGAAAAAATCTCAGAATGGCAATCACTTATGTCACTCTTAGTCATACACAGGTAATTTTACATGACAGAATATGACTTTTTTCTTTCTGCCTTCCCCTGGCTATACTAAGAAGCTTAAATCTTTTCAATCGTCCCTTAAGGAATGACTGACATCTATCAGGAATGATAAAAAGAATTTTACTTCATTGCAATTTCAGTTGCAACTCTTGTTTTCTTCCATCATGGTTTTTCGAAGATTGTATATCCACTATTAGACACAGTTCTTCAGCTGGACTCTCACCCAAGCTGAAGAGAGCAGAAAGATTGTTCCATGGTTTTTTTCCAGGCTTTGCTTCTAGTAGAAAGCTTAAGCATCCTCGTGTGATATTTCAGATTCTACAGAACTGATGGCATGTTCAGTTTGTGACCAGAGTGGTCACAACTGCAGCTGCCAACAGGAACTACTGCTTAGGTAGAGTCTGCCATATTATGCATGCATAGCTGAAAACTCCTAAGTACTCTCCCTACCTCTGCTGAACTCCATGATTTATTTTTCAATATAGTTTAACACTTTGGTAGCTTCACATTACATTAACTGCCCCAGCTCCTGTGCAATCATCTTAAACAGCTTAAAGTAGACCAGTCTAGATTTCCACAAATGCTTTGTAATGACATGAAAAGTAATCAGCAAATCATGCCCAGAAACTTATTCTCTTAAGGGTTTTAGAAGTCTTATGAGAATGATGGCCGGTGGTCTGAGATATTAAGGGTAAAGGGCAAATCCACATTGCTATGTGCTTGGCAACTATTATTTTCATCATCTCTCTTCTGCCACCGCAATACCAGAATTTAAAGCACCATCAAAACCATCTGTAAATTAGGATGCATGAAATTTTTTGCTTATTCCTTATTCCCATGATCTGTCACAGCAAAAAAATCAGTGGCCTGTTCTTAAATAGGTATCTCTTCATATTCTGTTGTTGTCTAGGTTTTTAGAAATTGCTAGATTCAGCAATTGTTCAGTATTTTTCCTGGTATCTAAGATAGGTTGACTGCCACCCAGTTCCTTGAGTCACCCATTTCATGCTTTTTTAAAACATAACAATAAATTTTCCAGGCTGATGTCACCTCACCTAAGCTCTGCAAACTGTTGTAATCACTAATAGCTCTGAGATGGCTATTAGTGCAACATTTGCATGTCAAGATTTTTGAAAGAACCTACTATTAAAAAAGTGAATTTGGTATCATTCACGTGAAAGTACTTAACAAAGTATTATTCATATCCCTGAAACAGCTGGATTTCTGCTATCTAACTTGGGTAACAGATGCCTATTACCTATTACGCCCACATCTTTCAGGTGAAAATGAACATTTACACGTGAATGACGTAATCATAAAGACTGTAAGACAGCAGACAAGAGGACAAGTTTATAAGTAAACATAATACTAAGTCTAGAGGTCTATTCAATCTTCAATATTTCATTAAAACTTTCCAAACTTAATGATGACTTAAGGCATTAAGAATAGAACATTATTTCACAAGCATGTCCGAACGAAGGACTCTCTTGGGGTACAAATTCATTTCACTCAGGTTACCAAAAGAGAGCTACAGAAAGATGAATTTGTAGCTTCAGCAATTCAACTGTACAGTAATCAATACACACATAAAATTACAGCAATTCAGTTAAATATATAACAGGTAAAGCTTACATTAAAAAAATTGTCCAAATGGCTAACACATATTGTCTAGTCTTTGCACAGTGAAAATGGTGCTTCATTTCATCTGTTAGCTAACTTATAAAATACAGAAATACACTGGGCCTTCTCTCCAGTTTCTAGAGTATGCTTGTGCAAAATCCAGTTCTAAAACCTCATCACATAAAATTTTCATTCAGCCATTTCCCATACGGTTTTGATATCTCCTTCACTGCTTCTTCTCATCTCAAATAATTTGGCTAAAAAAGTACTTTCTCTAAAATTTAGATTTTCCTTATTTTCAGAAACGTACATGCATCATAAGAGAATAACCCCAAACTTATTCAGTCAAATGTGAATAATTCCTCTCAAATTAATGTTTTCAACAGGTGTTAATTTTTCCCCTAGAAGTCCGCCAAAGAACAATTCCAGTCAGGTTTTAATCTTCTCACCAATACTTTCCTTTCTACCAAGCTTCCCCCTTAACTGACCCATAGTGAACATAAATGAGTCATCAGACACTTCACTATTGTTCTTATCATTCCCTTAACTGCTGCCATCTAAACATCCACTTTAAGAATATTTGTAACCTTAAAACCTCAGAGAATTTTAGAAACCTTTCTACAACATGTACTTAACAAATTTTAAGACTGGATTTTGTTTTACAATTTTTTCTGTGACTTTGCTTTTAAAAAATGTACTATAGTCAGACAACAAAGACCCTTAATTTCCACTCAAATGTGTTATGCTTACATTGCAGTTAACATCAGGTCCCAAGGCAACATCTTAAATTTTTCAGTGTTTTTAACAAAAAATTTGTGATTTAGTCATACGTGGTATTTTATTAATAAGGATATTCTCCTTACAACTCTCATACTTGCCATCACAGCTGTAATTTCCCTGAAAGAAGTTAACATTTTTTAATTTTTGATACAATAGCGGGGTTTCTAACCCTGCTTGTTTAACCAATAATTAAATTCTGAGCTCATAACAACAACTTACACTTCTCCCCTTGATACTTCCCTGAATCTAGAACAGGAGACACAAAAGTATTTCAGAAGATCCTCAAATTCATGTCTGTCTGAAAAGGAAGCTGTAATACGGTATACTGGTAATCAATGAAAGACGAAAATCAGATTATAACTATTCAGGAGAAATCTCACTTTTTCTCTCTTTTATACGCATTTTAATTTTCAGTTGTTGGCTTGAACAATGTTTTTCACAAAACTATATCCTGTTAGCCAATTCTTTTCATGGGTCTATGAGACTGCTCCAAGTTTGTCTATCAAAATGTCATTACATTTTACATTGAAATCTACTCATATTTAATGAATAGTTTTTCCCCAGTAAGTGTGATCAGGAAAAATATGCAGGCTGCATTCCACATGAATTAATGCACATGCTACCTTTTTTTTTCTCCTTTAATCTCTAGTGTGTTAGATAGTTAAACAATGAGTGTAACTTACAGCTGTCCAGGCTTTTTTTCTGCATCGAGAACACAACCACTCATTATGGATTTCGTGAGAAGGAACACCATAGCAACCTAAAATAAGAGAGTTGGATTGATTATTATATTCTACCTTTCTATCAATGATGTCATGCAATTCAATTACACATAAACCTTAGTAAAACACACGCCTGTCCTGTGACAAAGGAGACTTTTAAAATCTAGGCTTACTGCTAATTTCATAGCTTATGAAATATATCTTCCCAAAACTCAAAAAAAAAAAAAAGAAGAACCCACAAAAATCCCCACAAGAAAAACAAAACAAAATACCCAGCAAACCAAATCAAACAACAAAACCCCAAGCACCTAAAAAACCAAATCACAGTGGATTTTTTTATTTTTGTCAGTGCAACATCATATCACCAACTCTCCCTGAAGTAAAAATTTGACTTAATGTACTGACATTTATTCTGTGCAAATATACCACATTTCTAAATATCTCATGGACCTCTCAGACTTAACTATTACAGTTCTACAGTCTTTAGAAGATACTGCAGAATTATCCATGCATTCATCAGTTATTCTTGCAATGAAAAAGAATGCTAAGTGAAGGAAAATACTGCATACCCAAATTTAATAGCAATATTCACAAGACCCCCCAGGAGAATTTCGCTATAACTACTTAATAAAGACATACTAGCATTGCAGAGTGATTTAAAATAGAGAAGCAAAAGAGTAATTAAATCACTCAGAACAGAAAAAAGAATCAGAAGTTTGTGATTATTGAAAGCTTACAAGAAAGTTAATTCTTCAATATTTTCACAGCAACCATGAAAAAGTTACAGAAAATGTAACTTAGTTTTCAAAAAGAATTAGCCAGTGACTGAAGAATTACAGATGGAAATGTTCTTCAAATACTTTTAAAGACATGCAAGAAGCCTAGCTAACTATTATTTATCAATAAAGCAAAATCTGAAATTGCATTTCTGCCAACAGAACAATTAGACTATTTACTTGCATGAACCCGTACGCAACATTTTGCACATGAAATCAGAAGACTTGTTCCATCTTCTTCAACAAAGGCATTTGATGGATAGTTTTCGGTGTTTTCTTCACTATAAATAAAACACATTTCTGGAATAAGAGGTTTAGTCTTCTCATTTTCTGCCATCAGTGTTTCTGCTGAGTTTGCTTCACTGAAAGAAGGACTTTCTTCATCATGATTGTCTGGCTGGAAAATAAATAAAATTTTATTTAAGTGAAGGAGAGTCTTACTCTTCCTTTTGACAATGATGGAACTATTCCACCCCTCCCAACTTTTGTAGTAAGTGTAACAGTTTCATGAGAAAATTAACTGCTTCTAGGTATTTATCACATTCTACCTTGATTGTTCCAAATAACTGTAACATCTAGAATAGCACTCAGCCTGCAAACCAGTGTTACTGCAGCAGTGTTCACTGGGTCCAGTGCAATAAAGGCTTTTTTCCTGGTTCCCATGATGAGGAAATTCCAGTTTAGCAGCTTCAGAATTAGCAACATAGTACTGCAATACCATTTTTACTTGCTATTTGACACAGTAATTCCACAAGACAGTATCAAACAGTGCTCTGCATTAGACTGTTTCCAAGGGAATATTTTTCCTGAGAAGGCCTGAGTACTGTGAAAACACCTATTTCCTCAACACTGAAGGAAGGCAGCATAAAATAGGCTCTGATAAACAGTATTTGGAGATGGACAAAAAAGGAAGGAGAGATAAGATACAAACCTATTTGGGCTCACCACATCAAAAAGTGTAATTTCAAGGGAAAATATACACACACTAACAAGAACCATGCATAAATGGTAGTAGAAGGCATACACTGTCTGCAGACAACAGTAGATGCAGGTGAACAAAGTATCAGTTCTAACTTTAACAGTAGTGAGTTTATTTACCTCTCTTAAAAATGAAATGCGTAAGTGTATCTTTTTTATAATTTCCCGAAAATTAAGTAGCCAGGCAGCTATTTCACACTTCATCCAGAAACGGAGCTGTGAGAATCTTGCTTACCTTATAGTATGGCATGAGAAGAGTGCAGATGGCACAGTGAGGTTCCTTTTTTGCACAAGCTGCATTGTATTCTTTTTCAGCATTGAAATTGGGTTGTCTTGTCTGCCACAGGTAGACCAGAGGCCTGGCCCATGCCTCTGACTCTTGAACTTTCTCTTCAATTAAGGTAGTCTCAGGCAGTTCTACAAGAAAGCAAACAACGGCTATATTGTAGTCATGGAATGAAGATAAACAACAATGAATCTGTCATGTGCTAACAAAGATGATCAAACAATGTTACAAGAAGTCTGTGTGCAAATATGGGTCTAAAAGAATGTCGAGTCAGGAAAAACCCACAATTAAGTGCTTTGACATCCATGTCATAAGCTGATTGCTCCACGTACAACATAAGAAAGTAGCTCTACTACTTACAATTGGCACTCATATCAACAACATTATGTCTCACTCTCCCCATTGTCTCCTTACTCCCTCCAAACTCTATCCCCTCTCCTTCCATGCACTCTGCCCTAAATTCATTACGGAAGGAACACATCGCATCCTGGCAGCAGTACCAGACAAATCATCCATTCACACAGGATGGCATCCCACAAACTCTTCAAAGAGAGTGACACTCATTTTCCAAAGGGGAATAAAAGGCAAACATTACAGCCAGAGAGTAACAGGGAACAATGAGATCTAAGAAGTAGAGAGACGTGCATGCTGGATCATTGAGACAGTGCCTATTACATCGTTCACAAAGTGAGAAGGCTTGTAGGTGTCAATCAGAATAATTATAATGTGAATGTGGAAAGGAAAATGCGAAAAGTTTTGAATAAAACTTTCAGATAATAAAAACAGTCTATAGCATACAGTCCTTTTCTAATGATGTATTTAAGCAAAACTGTTTACTTCACAAGAAAAAAACTCCAACACAGAGAAACATTTAAGTACATTAAGCTGATTCATCACATTCCTTCAGCCCATGACTGCTTTCTCCACTTTATGAAAAAGCAGAGGCTTTATGGGTCTCCTATGATAAACTGTCACACATTGCTACAAAACCACTATAAAGATGGCAACATTTTTATCAGTGTTGAATAAAATATTGACTAAAATATTTGTCTACAAGCAAGCTAAATGTAATAAAAATGAATTAGTAAGTACATCCTTGCATGTGATTTTTAATCAATTTTTTATAGTTTCTCAAAAGAACTAATATCAATTCAATAAACATTTGCCAATAATCTGAGTAGAAGGGCACAAAGAGAACAACTGCAAAAAAGCTGTCAATATTTAGCAGCAGAGCTTTCTGGTGAAAAACTTAGCTTCCAAAGAACACCAGCGAATAAACAGCTGAACACAAGGAGAAGATGAACATATATATTGCCAGCATTACTTTCATAACTTTTTGAGTTACTTACTTTTTAAGTTAAAAGTTTAACAAAGTTTCTGCTTAAAAACATTCTGTCCAATCATATTTTTTCTACTGCTTGCAATTTTAAAGAACTATAAAACACATAACTCTGAAAGTTATTTCTCTAGTTCTCTTCCTATTTAAATTTTCCTTTAAAGAGCCATCTTACGAGTGGCTTCAGCCTTACAGATATTTTTTTTAATTCTTCCTTTTATATTATTTGTAGTAATATGTATTTAAACCCTGATGGTGTGCACTAGCCAAGCTCTCACTTAGGACCGGACTCAACACCTGAACTCAACTGTTACTCAAATAGAGTTCAGGCCACCTCAACCTAAAGTGCTCATTAACCTCCTACAAACAGCTGTAGCTGCAGGGTGGGCACAAGCCCTATAAATCTAGCCCTGGGAGGAGCCAAGGTGGGGGTGGTTGTTCCTGGTACTCTGCTCTGAGAAACCATAATCCAAGACTCAGAAGACTGCGAGCTCTGGCACAATTATTTTCCTTCAGGAGCTTGTACTCCTTATTTGAAATATTTTCATTATAGCTGTGACCTCACAGAAAATTCAGAGTTTGATTCTCCCTTATGAAGAAAACAAAGAGGCACACAGAATTTGTTCTGAAGGTTTGTAATATCTTCCCTATCTATTATCCACTTGGAAACTGACATCCTTTGATTGCACCACTCCTTATCACCACTGAATAATTCTCCCATGATAGTTGAAGCCTTTGCCCAGAACCTCAGCCTATAATGCTCTTCTTTATTCAAAAATCTATCTTCAGATTTACAGTCCTGGAATCAATTCTAGGTTGATTATTGTAGTTCTCTCATACAGTGCTCTGCCTTTCCACTGCCTACAGCATATTGCTGAATGACTATATCGGTTCTGGTTTTAATGAAAACAGTATTTACACCTTAATTCCCTATAAACTCCATAATTTCAGTTCCCTCTTGTGTGATCTTTACAAATGCTTTCCCAGCCAAGAAATTGAAAAGAACACAAGAGACAAGAATAATGCTGGCTTCTAACAGCCTTTTGTTGCTTTCAAGAGTTCTGTATTTATTTTTGAACCTCACTCCAAAATAAGCCAGGGACAAAGCGTCATATGCATATGTACCAGACTCCATCTTTCACAAACTCATAAAAATTTAACAGTATTTTAATAAATTTATTTTCTCCTTTACACTATGTTTAGAGCACTTCCAGTTGCTATTGACTAGAAGCAAACACTCCTCATTTATTTGCCTCTGATCTCTAATGTCTGTAATTCTCAGTTCTACATCCTTCTATGTCCTTTGAGGTGTGACTGTCTTCTCCATGATCCTTACTGCAGTCTTCTGTCTCTGCATGAACTACACAAGCTCTTTGATATGATCCCCTGGTATATGACACCATGCAACCCCTCACTCTTCTCCACCACAACAAGAAAGGAAAAATATCCGTCCTCTTTTCAGAGCGAGGCTGCCTAATCCAGTACTTAAAGGAATGGTTCATAAACAGGATACACAACTAAGTAAGAGTAGACAAAATAGATGTTCCTAAGGACTATAAGCTTTGTATGATACTCTGTTATCACTACTGTAAGGCTAGTGAATTTCAGTTCTCCTCAGGAATTTCCTAGGCAACCTTGAGCCTAAATTATCATCTTTGAAGGGTTTCAGAAATATTAGTTCATCTCCTCATAATCAACATTCACCCAGTCACACTGAAATAATCAAATGTCAAAAGAAATTGGTATTAAAAAAAAGAGTTACAGAGTACACAATCCCATTACAAAACAAGACAACAATGCTGCCTTAAACAACTTCCCCACCAGGGACAATATGCAATCATCTGTGTAAGTATTCTACGTCAGTAGAACTTGGGCAGTTTCACTCTGTGTGCTTTATTTTTTTTGTGTGTGTGTGCACCAATATCAGTCAGAGGAAGAATTTCTATATAAGCTTCCCTGGTAGTACAAGTGCATGTACCTAGTGTGCACATAGTCAGAGAAGTTATGCACCATATATAAAAACTGACAATCTACTTAACCAAAACAGGGAAGGAAATTTTAAAAAAAAACAGCTCTCCAATTGTTTGAGAGAAAGCACAGAGTATATAATTACTTGATGTAACAAACACTGCTGTCTTGGCACAGTTTATAGCCTTTCTTCCCTTGTTCATTTGATAATACCCATGTTCTATTTATGTCCAAAAACACCTTGGAAAACTTGAGGGATTTTTAGATACTTTTTTTTCTGTTTATCCAGTGCTCCTCACTCCTCTTATTTTCTTTAATTACTCCTTTCATTACTTACTATTTAGCTGAAGAGCAATCAGTGGCTCAGCCTAAAATAAATTTACTCTCCTAACTCACATTGTTGCATGCAATTTCAGGGTAGACATTCAGGGCCTTCATGTGAGCTCAGTGTTTCTTTGATCAGATGTGTCTGTTAGAAGGACACAAAACAACTGCAGCCTCCAGCTGGCTCCATTCATAATCCACCTTAACTGAGGATTCTCAGAATAAGAACAGAGAACAATTTGTAGTGTTCATACTGACTGGAAGATCTCAGAAACTCCACTGTCATAAGCAGGTATACTTTTTACTTCAATTATTTATCAGTGCCAATTGCAAGTACTCAAAATCTGCAAAAACTGTGGTAGAAGCACCTGTTCCTACAGTGAAAGACACACTGCCCCCCAAAAAACCCCAAACATCTATTTTATAAGACCAGTATGTAATGTTTCACTCATAATCTTACATACTGGCATTGTTCTGAAAGCGCATGAGAATGCTCTCAGTTCTGGCAGAGCAAGTTTTGATGAATAGTCACTTATGCAATGCTGCCAGCCAACAACACTCTACGATATGCACCATTATGCAATCAAACCCTCATTGTGACAACTTGGCCTTGCTCTAAGACCAGCTACCAACAGTCCGAGACCGGCAATTCAAAAGATTCAGGTCAGCCAATGCAGTGATATGAAACATAATGTATGTCTATCGGGGGCATTTTCTTTACACAGCACATGAAATGGAATTAGGGAATCTACCTTGACTTCTGTGTCTGCTGTAACTCAGATCAAGTCACTGACACTTCCTCACAATTCGCTGACAGTAAGTGCATGAACAGGACTCTGCACAGGTGCACAACAGAACTCCTTGGTGTGAACTCTGGTGTGCCTCTTTTTAGCTTCTCAGCATGAAACATACATTTCAAATTAAGAGGTAATCAAGGCAAAAGTGAATAAAGCATTCTTGGTATTCTTTAGTATACAAACTTCAACTCAACTATAGTACGAAATACATCTCGCTGTCAAAGAGAATAAAAGAAAAATACAGGATTTGAACCTGCTAGCCATGACAGGGAAATCCAATATATATTTGTACCTCAATTGACAGCACTGTTCAAGACATTGCACACCTAGGCATAACACACAGACACACTGACCAGTATCAAGGAAAGCTTATTTTGCAAGTCTATTAGTATGCACATGGTTTTTAAACACTCTTACATGAATGAAGTCCATTTCTTGTAACTTCTGTTATGTTTCTGACTGTAAATACATCACATATTCATGCTGAAGTCTAAAATGGATTAATACCAGTCAAAAAAATGTATTAACTGGATGATGTAATGCAACCTATTCCGAAGTATGTAAAAACATCTTACTGTCACCAGTAACAGTGGTCACAGATCTTGAATCCCACTAAACCACCTGGTTATTTTTACTTCACTGCAAATATAATGTTTTTTTTGTAATATTACTTTACGAAATACAATTCATAATTAGGTTGAATATTTTGTTTCCTACGGGGTTAGACCAAGTGTTCTTTATTCCTACAGAAAAGCAGAAACAATTGATGATAAAATTGCGACTTTAAATAAATGAGTAACAGTTGATATAAATCTTACTGTATCATATTGTGCTGGTTTTGGCTGGAGTAGAACTAATTTTCTTCGTAGTAGCTAGTATAGAGTTATGTTTTGGATTTGTACTGAAAATGGTGTTGACAGTATAGAGACACTTTTGTTATTGCTGAACAGTGCTAGTACAGCATGAAGGCCTTCCCTGCTTCTTGTACCACCCTGACAGGGAGTGGTACAAAAATATTTCAATTCTCTCCCCCATCCAGTTGGTGGGGGAGCGAGTGAGCAGCTGTGTGGTGCTTAGACGCCAGCTGGGCTTAAATCACAACACATATAATTCAGCCATAGTATTATTGATAGTACAAGGTGATTAGCAATGCTAAACCTGATAATAGTTCCTGCTATCATATTTGTACCTGAAAAGAGTTTTTATATAGGATCAATTAATCTCTGTAATGTAATTTCAGAAATAGCAGTTGTCAGGAATGTGATTATTTATATGCATCTCTACTCCTTCACATAGTTAAGAAAAGTAAAAACAATTCATTAAAACAAACTGTGTAGACAAAAAGAAAATTATAGCCCAGAATCTGTTTTGATACAAAGGAACTCCTTCCATAGCAAAGTAATTCTAAACAGTCACTATGCTGCTTTCCAAGTGAGTAAGTGAATGAATGAATTGTTTTCACTAATGTTACTGGTTTAACAGTTTGTGGGGAAACTTGCTCCAACATACAATGCTAATGCTCTGAATGGTTTTTGCTTACTAAGTTAAACTCAAATTATCAGGCAGAAAACATTTGGGCCATTTGTAGAATGGGCTGTTGCCAGCATTTGCTGATTTAACCCAGCAGATGTGAAAAGCCATAGACACTAATACAGTACAATTTGCTTTTGCCAATCTCAACAACGATTTTGCTGCTTGGGGTTATGTTCCACTGATGTTTCCTGGCTTCGTACAGCAGCATTCTCCACTATGAGGAGCACAGAAGCATCTGTTATTTTTCAGGTAGTTGAGCATAATCACAGCCCTGGGAGGCATTATGTATAGCTTCAAATGTCCTGGAGGAAATAATAATAATGCAAATTTAAAAATAAAAAAATTTAAAAAAAGACAGTCGGGAAAAAGACTGGTACTTGAAAACTTTACTGTTCCAGCAGTGTATCAGCAAACTCAGTTTCAGAAATTTTCTTTTTTTTTTTCAGTAATGAATGACATAGATTTCATAGCAAAATACTACAATAAAAACTTTTTTATTTATTGTACTGTTCAAGAAATTTCGTTTCTTGTATGGGACCGTAGAGTAAAAGTACAGTGAAGTATGGATACATTTTTGGTTAGAGAGTCTAATTGCCAAATTAGCGATAAATACTTCAGTTCTCATAAAAATTGCATGTAAAGACAACCATATTGAATTAGAGTTCTAGAGGTTAAGCCGAAGAGCTCCTGGGTATCAAATAAGATTTAGCTGCCAAAACGAACTAATGGGGTGCTTTAATAAAAAAATTAAATATCAAAAATGTATTAGACATCGGTTGCAGCAGATCTCAAAATGTTTTAAAAAGTCTGAAAAATTCAGCATACAAGAAAACATTCTTAAAAGACAATTTGACAGCTTTGAAAGATGTGATACTGGGATACTCTGATTTTCCTTCAGCATACTATTAGAGCTCCATAATGAAATTCACATTTGTTTTGTGATTGAACTGTGTATTGTGATTGCTACACTTTGCTCAATGTAATTTGTGCTTGTATTGTGACTGAACTGTATATTACAATTCAAAACCTTGCTAAACATAATTTGTATCTTCACTGTGATTTAAGTGCATTGCAGTATCACTCTGCTAAATCGAAATCCCATGTAATTTCAAGTAATTTCAAATAAGAAAATTCTGTATTATTCACTAAACCATCTGCGCACAGAATATCTAAAAGAACCTGGTCAGAGTGTATTGTACTCCTACATTAACTGGCATAGTCAGTAGGCTTTTCCTGAGGGTGAGTGGTACCCACTAAAAGAGTAAGGATTACTTTGGCAAAAACATTCTTTCTGACTTGGTGTTAGTCACAAATAAGAACCTAGTAAGAAAAATCTCATTGTGATTAAGACTGGCTGCAGACAGGACCACTATCATTTGAAACAGTAGATAAACTAGTATAAATACTAGCAAAGGCTGGAAAAATCTTACCAATGACTTCGAAAAGGAGGGATGGGAAAACCCTAACCATGATTTTTCATGGACATCAGCACAAAGCACTGATCCCACCGATACTTTGGATGAATATGAAAAACCGAAAGGTTCTAAGAAGTTGAAAAAAGGAGAGAAAAGCAGGGCTTCACATATTGCTGGGTATTTACTCTTCAGCAGTAGTGCATAAATTAGAAGAGGAGAAATTAACACAGCATATTAGAACAAGAAAAAGAAACAGTTAAATAGCTCAACTTAAACTAAGTAAAATTTCTACTGTACTGCTTTTTTAATATGTGGAATATGTAAAATGACCCTCTCAGGCTGTACTGGACCCCAATCTTTCTCTCTAACACATTGCAAAGTAACTAAAATATATTTGATTTACACTGCTATGATTCTGATAAACTAATTTAGAGAAAGCTCTGAGGACTCATAGCATAGAGATTCAGTTTACATTTAAATGACCTGTAAAACTAGTTTTACAGAACTACAGCATTGTTACTTTTGAAAATTACCATTTTTGTTTGCTTACTAATTCCTGCAACAAAATAATTCTCTATGTGAAACACTAGATCGTAAAGGCATCCAATAATTACATGGAGTAAAAACCAATTTTTCATTCACAGAATTCCCTAAATAGCTGCATTCCGTATGCACAACTTTTTTGTGCATATGGAATGAAGAATTTGATCCTAGCCATTAAGGTTCAAATTGTCAAAGATGTCTACTTATATCTGGCTACCTAAGCTGAAGCACAAGCAACACATTCTTACTGATGCTAAAGTCTGTGAACTACCTAGTGTCTCCAGAAATACAGCTACTTACCATGCCCAAAAACCAAACTCAAAGGTGACCCACTAGTCAGGCAGCTTTTTTAAAATGTGGACAGGAGGCCACAGAAAGGGAGATGTTCTTATATCTGTATGAACTGCCAATATGAAATATTTACAGCATACTGGTATTATAATTTCCGTTACTGTATAGATGTTTATATATATTGTATATATTAAAGCAATCCCAGTAATTTCACCTGTCTTTGCACTGTGTAAATTTAAAGAATAGCCCCTGTATTTATAAATCTGTTCTCAGCAAAATCAAAACAGATACAAAAGAAGATCTGCTGAAATCTACTGCACATCCTATCAACAAAAAACACAGTTGTCAGTACAAAACCATTACAAGCCCAGACTACAAGCTGAAGATTAGCAGATATCTGCTCTATTGAAAAGCTTCAATTCATAGCACTTACTAGCGGCTGCTTTCTCCATTCCCTTTCCACATGTAATTTTTCACAGTTTCTATGAACAAAATTCATATTTTGCATTCTAATATAATTTGCTTGTGGTCAATGTACTTATCACAAAAAACTTGATCAATAACTAAAATTACATTTTAGGAATTTTTAGGAAGTGATATTGCCATCCATATACATGCTAACTGATTTACTAATGAAACACCATAGTCTTCCAGGGTACACATCTCTACAAAAGTGGAAAAACACAAAAAGCTTTCTCCCAGTCATCAGGCATGTCTTGCCTACTAATAAAACAACTCTCTCAGATACAACAGGATTACTTGGTGGTACTTCCTTATTCTGGAAATTAAAATGTATCATCATTGACCATACCGCCAATAGTCAAATAAATATTCAATTATTATGCTGTTAGAGTGTTTCAGAAGTATTACAAAGCAGAATCACCACCATACTCCTGTTCTACGCTACACTAAAGAGAAAAAACAATACCAAGTGAGGAAAACCTATTTTAAGGTAATTTTGTATCTCGCAGGCAGCACAAATCTAACCTATATCAATATACTATTCCAGCACGAGTTCTGCTGGAAAAAACACAAGTGAAATTTCAGGAACAAGGTTACTTGAACGTATTCAGTTAAGATTGTCCAGAAGTTCTTCACTGAACCAAGGCCTCTTCATAAGTTAAGTATATAAGTTAAGTACAGAAGATGCAAAACAGACTCAAACACAGATCCAAATTCATGACAAATCAATGCTCAAATGAGAATTATAATTTTATATCTTCAAGATACAGTTCCTACAGATCACTAAAACAAATATCCCATAAACGCTTCATACTCTAGACAACAATTGCATTTAAACTCCTTCAAGAATCAATTTCTTATATCTAATTATTTTGTACAATAAAAAATATATATTGTATACACTTCTCAGCCATGAAAAGACAGTTAGCAAAAGCCCTTTAATACCTTTGGTATTAAAATTAAGTCACTTTCGATACTAATGGTTTACAAAGGAGCTTCATATTTTGACAAAGGCAATGATAATTCCATGGGCTAGGGTTTTTTTAATTTGAAAAACAAAAATTATTACTAGAATAACTTACTAGGCAATACTCTGCACCAATACTTCAATGAATAAATTCTTTATTATGGATTATACGGTCATATGTTTTTGGTGTTTCTCTTTGGACCATGACTACAGAAACAGAAACTCAGCTCCAGAAGATCACCCTACAGAAGGGGTATCTGTCTCCTTGGTAAACGTCACATCTAGCTTGCCTACCAACTCCACAACTACCCTTGAGAAGGCTACTGAGAGGCTGCACTAATGCAGCAGGAAATCCATTTTCATTTGGCACACCTAATAATGAGAAATTATACATGCCCTTTCTATACAAGACTGCAATTCCATCCAGTCCTTTATGAGGTAAAATACCATATTTTAAAGCTAGGAAAGCTGCACTATTAGAGCTGCAGAGTTCACCTAGAGATCCACTACTCTTCAATGATCACAACATATACCACCGTCCAGCAAATGAGGATAAATGTTAGAACTGGTTTGTATTCCACGCTTGATCAAAATAGTGGCTAGTTTTAGATCCTCTAAATATCCTTCAGTCCACTAAAAGGCAGATAACTGCTACTTGTGAAAGATGTCAGGGGACAAGAGCTGCCAGCGGTAATAATCAAAGCTGTCAGTTCTTGCCATTTCTGGAGATCAGCTGCTGGCCCACAAGGTTGACAAGAGTACTGGAAATTCAGGAAAAGCTTTTATTTGACCTTTCAACACATCCCTTTCCTAAATACCGACTAAAGATTATACAACATTTTTAAAAAAGGTTTCTTGGGGGGCTCAGAACACCACACACTTTGTAAGTGTCAGAACTTTATTGTAATTACGGCAATCGTACCTTGAAAATTGAATTTAAACAAAACAGAAGTAATTTAGGTACCAGAGAAAATGACAGAACATGTTTTTGTACCACACTGATACTGTTGCAAGTGGTATAGAGTGCTGGATTCTTCAGTGCTAAATGATGATGATACATGAAAAAAGTAAATTATGTACTTGATTCACGCACACTCACACAAAGGCAAAATATTTTAAAGAAGTAAAACTTCATCCAACAAAACAGTACGGGAGGGAAAGCAATACTGGAAATTGTAATACTAATGTGGTAAATATAAACATGCCTCTATCAATGGCTTACCAAATTCTTATCTACCTCCCATGCAACACAAGGAAAAAAAGTTGACATTTCTTTCTGAAGTAAGTGAAAATCTCCAAGCAAATCTCCCACTTTAAGCTCTGAAACACAAGAATAGTAACTGCATCTACAAGTGTCATTTTCCCCTATTTAAGCAGGCTTAGCCTATTTATGATGTTACTGAACAAGCCTTAAATGGTTTGACTTCTAATATCAAATCAAGCACATCTCACAGAATGCTGACAGTGAATGTAAAAACCAAGATTTTATACTATGTCATAGCAGAAGCCACTGTTTCCATCTACAAAAGTTCTTTCTTTGTTTCTTTATCTTACAAACTAATGAAAGCAAAATTACTTTGAAATTCTGAATCATACTAAAAATGCTGAAAAAATATACAAAGAGCCCCATACTGAATTCAGACTGTACGCTATAATTACATCATTGAGGGTAATGGGAAATTTTAGTCAACTTGAATCTAAAAACAGTTTCTAATGTTGCATGACCAAATAGTGCTGGAAAGGAATCTCTGGGACCAATCAATGTGCATGCGAAGTTAGTATGCTTGCTCCTTCTGCTGAATTTGCTTTTTTATTGCTTAAGTGAGCAGAAATACAACTGTATTAAATACAACAGAATATTATTACCACAAGTTAATATACTGCATTGAGTATAAGACCAAGGTTCATTACATAAAAATTGTTAGCATGTTGAGTGTGACACACAGCCCACGCTGTACCGCTGCACTTATTTTCTTGAACGGGCAGTTTGAATTACGATTTCTAGGATTCATTCCCCAGTCCCTAGTATTTCTCAGTGTATGTCTTTTAGGCATTAATTCCATGAGAAGTCGGACATACACAGAGAAAGGCTTCAGGGAGAGTGAAAAAAAAATAACACCAATAGACAACAAATAAACAACCCAATTATTTTTCATAAAGAAATACACACACATATAAGCATTTATAATGACAAAAAGAAAGCACAAAACTCAAACGTCCAAGTGATCCTGTGAAAAAAAAAATTCTGACAAAGAACTCTGTATTAAAAGTGAATTCAGAAAGTCTCTGCTAAGATTTAAGCATGCTGTTCAATACTATAGTATTCTATGTGCAAAATCATCATTCTGAAATGGCTGACAGTGTCAAAGAATCCTGCCTACATATTATTAACAGCCTCTGATCACCTCTATTCACAGAAACTTCTTAATAGAACCCTAGTATCTGAAAAACTTAAAATAGATTAATTTGAATTTATATTATCTGTATTAGAAATGGCTACAGACTATCCAACTTGTGGAAAGTGATCCGAGTTGAAGATGAAATATAAAGCCTCAATTTCTTAACTTTTCACAACAGCACTAGCCAGCATCTTCTTCCTTCATTTTGTTTGCAGTTATTATTTCACTGGACCCAGAAAAATTAAAATACAAACTAATGTACAATACATAAATCCCCCTTGTAAAAGAATAGATTAACTCAGAAATTACTGTACCAAGAGACTATACTACCACAGTCTCAGCTAGCAACATTTTTGCTCAAAAACACAGACAACAAGAACTGAGGATTTACATTTCTACTAACTCTGGAATATGGATGAAGCACCTTCATAAATGTTAACACATTGATGTTGATTACTTCCCTGGTATCTGACACAATCTTGAACAAAATCAGAAAATCATCTAGCCACACATCTTTAACCTGCATGCCAGCATGTGTCAGGCAACTTAAAGAGGCTACAGTTTGCCAGTCTCCTTCAGCAGTTCTTCAGTCTTTATCTTGGATGTAAACATTCTGCTCACCCAAACGCTACTGTTTCTCTTCTGGTGCTCTTACAAAAAACAGCTGATAAATTTGATTACAAAGAGAAACAGATGCATGAAAATAATAGTAATTCCAGTTCCAGCTAGGAAATAGCAGTAACTGCCATGTCCAATAAAAGTCTTAATTACTTCCTTCAATCAGTAAGCAGACATGTTCTTAATGGCTACTGATTCTAAGCCAGCTCTTACTTTCCTAACAAAAATACATCCTTATATATCAGGAAGACAATCATCACGCAAAGAGGAAAGACTTCAAGGTATACGATTTCTTGTCAGGATGTTGCTACTTTCACATAAAATTAATACACCAGGAAGCTGGCAAACTACTGAATGAGATGGAAATCGTCCTGGTATTAGAAAAATCCGTGACTCAAAACTGCCAGATATCATCATCTAGCCAGATTATATCATACACAATCCATGCTTAAATAGGAAATTCACAATATGTTTCAACCATAATGTTGAAAAGGCATCAGTAGGCAAAAGGAATATAATCTCTAATTTTAAAAAGAGCATTTTTACTGCAACCTGCCACATACCAAACCTTTAATTACTTTACTAGATGAAACTTAATATTAATATCATCCTGTAAATTACCATAACATTTTCTGTCTAGCCCTCAAGGTATCCACACATACTCATATATGATACAGATCATGGGTCTAAGATGTGTTTAATTTTCAGAAAGATGCTTAACAGCTAATTGAAGTATCATGCCTGGCAAAGCTGTGGCTCAGATCAAAACTAAAAGAGACAGTATAGCTTTCCAAAACCAGTGAGACAGAAGACACAAATCAATTACTTCAGGGTTGAAACAAGGAGGGAGATGTATTGATGAGAGGTCAGTTGAACTTACAGCAGTCAGCTAAACAATGCCTAACTTGCCAACTGAAAGTATAATATTGCTTAGTTACAAGAAGAATAATCAATTAACAGTCATGCTCTCTGAAGGCAAGAAAATTTATCTGCAGCTGTAAGAAACAGCTACAGTTAATGAGAAGTAACTGAGAGGGGGAAAAAATTCAGGTAAAAATTGCAGGTAAACAGTGAAGTATGCAACAATGTTGGAATCAGACCTGTAGTCGCAGACATGGCATCAGCTCCAGATTATCAAACTGTCTAAGGGAGTGTGAGAATTAATCTCCAGTTCTGCTAACTGAGGAGATTCTGGAAAACAGCACCAGAAAAGTTTGTGCTTTACAGAATTAAAATGGTACGGTGATGTGAAAAAGGAATGCATTCGTATTCCATTTTGATCTATACTTTTGATGCACGTTTCCATAAGCTGCACAAGTCAAATTTAATAGAATAAAGTAGCTTTATTCATCAACTTTGGGCAGCTGTATATGTGATTTCTGAGTAAAGCAGGTTTACTTCTTATATTTACTTCAGAAAAGGAAATCCCTGTGTTGAGTACATTTCTTAGATTTTTGTAGCCTGTCTGCACAAAGCAGACAGGCTACAAAACTCTCTAAGTGCTTATATATATGGTCTCATAAAACCATAAAATTATCATCAGAAAAATGTATTAAATAGTCCACTCACCTTCATCACTAATTGCTTGCTGCTTAACCAAAGTCATTGGAGATCTAGCTGGGGGTTTATGTAGTGGATGACGCCAACTCTTAGATATTTTCTTTCTTTCAACTTCCTCTGACTGAAAGGAAAAAACACAACTAATTTAGTAAGTAATTCTGCATAATTAATTACAAAAAATAAAAACTGTATTATTCTTCTATACAGTTTATTCTTAATAAACTGTACCTATTCTTCTGTAAACAAGCACAGATGTCAAGTCTGTAAATACTACCACAGTATACTTGAAGGACCTTTAGTGTATCAATACAACACATGTCTCTAATTAAGACATACATTTTAATTTAAAAAGTGCAATCCTTGTCATACACAAATCATTTCAGGTGTAAGTTACTGCAGCCCTTCCCAACTTACAAAGCATAAATCCTGTTTTGCTGAAGTGATGTTTGAGAGGAAGAACAGCCCAAATAATTCTGCAGACATGAAGTACAAAACAGCCACTAACTGTGGCTACGAAAATGAAGTAGAAACTCACTGGCTTAATTTGTGAAAGACTCCAAAATTTCTCAGGAATAAAAATGAAGATCTGGAATTCAGATAAGAAACCAAGAGTCCTGATATACAATTAACATGTTGATTTAGTATATGAAGAAATTCTTTCCTTCCTCAAACACCCCTATGTACACTCAGCTTAAAGTTACTCAAGCTTCAAGAACTGAGGCCAACACTTTTAAGTCTTGAGGTGCCACTGGGAGAATCCCAATGTAACCAAGCTACTGATGGTGTCTGGAGGTTCAGGACCAGAGGAAGGGCAAGGACAGTGGCAGAGCTGTGGGAAGGACTGAGTTTCACACAATTCTTATGGACCACAGCACTCTGTGCCTCAAGACCCTGAATCTAACCTAGCAGATCATACACATGTCCCTTGAAGTAAATTACAAAACATTATATTTACCATGATAATCACAGGTCAGAAGACATGATTAATGCACAGGACAGGTTTACGGTCTAAAACAGTTAGCAAACAAGTAAAAAGGGAACCGTCAGGCTTTTTAAATTGCATTTGTACAGTACATTTCTTCACTTAAAAGAGAAAGAATGAGTCTGCAATAATACTGCAGAAAATCTAAAACTTAATATATAAATGGCTGAAAGGCACAGGAAGAGATAAATATAATCTCTAATACATGTTAATTAAAACACTGAGATGTTTATACTGCTCCTTATTACAGTGGAAAGGCTGGAGCCAAGATTATTAAAACTCGCAACACTGAAAAAAATTATTAGAGCACAGTTCATGTATGTGGAAGGGGTCAGCACGACTTTTAGTTTGGCTTCTAAAATATATTCCCCATGAAGTCTGGCAAGTTGGCAGTAGATTTCCTGCTTTCTCTCTGCCAAACTGAGATTTAACTCACCACTCAGAAAGCTATTGTGACAACCACCACAGCCTAATTTTTCATTTTGCATCCCAAAGTCAAAGCTGACCATGCGTCATAGCAGAATAGGAAGAGTAAAGAAGAGGTCATATGTTTGTAAGTGGCCCAAAGAGAAAACATTATTAAAACCTACTACTTAAAATTTGAAAATATATATTCCTTTCAACAGTGGCATCTTTTCCTTCAAGTGTTTCCTTTATGTATTTTAGTTCATTTCCAAAATCCAAGAATAGTAAGCAGGTGAAGCTCACAGCCCTGCTCATATTGGCAAGAAGTGAGTGTGGGAATAGCTTTGAGAGTAGTTGCTGACACTTCAGATTCACAAATATAAAGTGAAATTACTAGACATATAAAATAACACGAAAAATACGTCAATAAGCAAACTCCAAAAACAGTCTGCTTTCGGATCAAAATTGCCACTCTTGCCTGAACACTTCAAAACATGTTCAAATTATCATCTGATTAAAATCATGCATATTCTTCAAGGCTTTAATATGTATATCAGGTCTCATTAGAAAAATGCTCATTCATATTTCATTAAATCAAGAATATATTACTATTATGATGTAATTTGCTTCACATACACAAGATGTTTCCATGCCGTCTTCTTCATCTTGTTTTACAATGGGCACTTCCAAACCACTTCCAGAGCTTTCCACATTGCTGGTATCGCCCTCTGTGGAGACACTTTCATCTCTATCGGGATTTTCTGCTTCAGAAGTTTGTCCCTCTGCTTTATGGTATGGTGTGGATGAAACATATTGATTCTGAGGTTTCAAATTATCTTCTTTTCTGCAGCTATCAGAAGCAGGGCTGCTGGCCACAGAATCTTCAAGTGTAAAGGAAGAATGACTGGAATCTATGTTGTCCTCATCTCCCATCTTTGTTCTCTCTAGTACAGGAACAGGACTCAAAATTGAGTCTGAAGGGATGCTTCCTACAAATCAAGAACATGATTTGTTAATAAATCCCACTTTACCATATTGAACCTCACAGCAATCTAAATTATTCAAATTCAAAGCATGGTTCCTCATTTAGAAATCACGCAGAAAAGCATTTGGTGGAAGGGAACACACAAATGTGGAGCATAGGTTTTATCAACGAATAAATTAAATGTAAATGGTTTGAGTTTGGAGTACGAAATATAGTTTTGATCATTTAATCAGTATTTTGCATTTGAATTATAACAGGTCTTCATTTAATTCAAAATAATCAATATTCATGTAGTTTCCTTAGTCTTTACTCATCTTGCCCATATGCATTTTGAGTCAATGGAAAAAAATATAAAAGGCTGGTATATTGAACCTGATACCCTGCATTTTATACCTATTATGCCTGTTTAAAAATGAAAATAGCCAAAGATTAATGGTTTATAATTACAAAGACATATTTCAAATAGATACCAAGAATACTTTTAAAACAACAGCATCAGTCTAAAAATGAAAAGCAATTAGCATAATTTTATTTTTAAAAAATTAGCATAATTGTATATTCTAGTGATATTGAAGAGTGAAATTGTGTGGATTTTACTTTACAAAAATTCTTCCTCTGCTGATGCTTGCATTGGAAAGACAGAACAACAGGCTAGAGAGGTCACTCAAAAAATATATTCCTGAAGAACTCTGGCAACACCAGAGATTCAGCAACACCTCCATGATATTAAAGAAAACAGTTTCTGTTAAGTTCCTTGCCATTCTTTCTTTATAAAGGTTACTTGAACTTGTTTTTTCTGAAAAATTTCCTGTTCAGGTAAAATGAATATAGAATTTAGAAATACAAAGACAATACTAAAATGTAATCTCTGGGCACAAACAGCACTGCCTCAATTGAGTATAATGGACATACTAGCCACAGACAATGCAGAACAAACTACCTTCTTCAACTTGAGTACTGGAACTTCTATCATATCTAAAAATGTCCTTTTTCCTACAAAGGTCCAGGCACCACCCTTTATGAGGACAAAGGAGAGAGGGCAGCTCTCCACTCTTCTCTGCCTTTCCTTCCCTTGACAATAAACACAGAATGGGTGATAACTAAATACTATTTTCTCTGCGGTCGTGAACATTCCAAACCTCTATTAAAAGTTGTGGGAGGATGTAAAGCAATAGCACCTTTAAAAAAAAATATTATTAGAACAGACCTGGAAATGCTTTGATATAGCGCCAGATAATTTGTGCAAAGGAATTTCTAACCTTCCATATTGCAACATCTTGTTATCTTTATGTGAATCAACCATGGTAATTATCACCTCCAAATAAGCATTGACATAACCATTAATATTCACAATAATGAAAACACTCTCTATATGCAATTTGAAAGTAAATTTTCAGTAGCAATATAAAACAAAACGGGACCGCTTCTAAACTTGAAGTTAAAATTGCCGTTTGCCTTATGAACAGGAATGGGGAACTATACTGGAACTACAATGGAATGTGAAATAGAATAAATTAAGTCCCGAATAGACCAACTGTATCAGTAAAAAATGGTTGTGGTGGGGAAAAAAAAAAATCTTTGCCTTGACAAGAACTTTATAACTTGCACTGTCAGACAGCTCCAGAGGAAATGAAAAGAAATCTGGTGTCTCAAAATAGAGCTTGTTTGTGTATAGAACAAAAATATAGATATAGGTATAGAACACTTCTAATCTGCAGGTTCATCATGTAAATACATGTAGCATACTCGCAAGCATATACATTCTATACTGTTTGAATAGTGTTAATACATTCTGCATCATTTCCATATCAGAAACATTTTACTTTAACACATATGAGTCCACTGAAGAAACAAAACCTCATTCTTTTTGCTCCTTTAAAAAACACTTACTTAAAAGAGTTTGGTGGTATTACTCTCAACTCAGAGTATTAACTTTGGTCTTTTCTCTTTCTTACTGAATATCAATCTTCTCTGCATAAATAACTCTCTATGTAAATATTATAGTATGCTACTCTAAATACTATAGTTTAATGTCTACTAATCTGTGGCATCAGAGTACAAACAGGCTATGACTTACATGTGAAAGTCCTTATCTCACCTGCAACCTTGACATGATCCAATAAATGTCGATCCAGATGCATTCTACTACTGTTTTGTTCTTCCCCAGAAGGCACTCCTGTGTTTACCACTCTCACTTTTTTTAAAGGTTCTTCATTGACCTTGAAGCCATCAGTAGCTGCTTCAGTCACTATGATTTCTGCATCAGCTACCACAGCAGATACTCTCTTGTCCTCTGGAGTTTTAAGCTTTTTAGATCGAGATCTGGTGTGCTGGAAGCTGTTATAGGAGATATTGCTGTCAGAGTAGAAAGTCTGTCTTGGATAAGATAAAACATCTACCAATATATGTCCTTTTCACCTGCTTAAAGTGGTAAAAAACTGACAATTTTTCATCTTTTTGTGTTGAGATAGTGCTACAATTTATTAAGTGATAGATTAACAATTGATTGGATTTAACCTTCTAATCTTTTATCACCATTCTATAGCAAAGTTGTTAAACTCTAAAAGTAAAACAGTCTTTAAGTAACTATTACTTAACTTTATTACTTTTTTGTTTGGTTATTACTTAACCAAACAAGCTTTTTAACAAATCATTCTTTTGAACCCAAAAAAGAACTACCCTTACAGGAGTAATGAAGACAAAACTCTTTCAGCAGCAGTAAAATCAGCTAATATTTCCAAACCCTAATGCTAATAAAACACTAGTCTGAATAAACTCATAAAAGCTGATCTGTTTGGAAGTTTCCAAATGAGTTTTAACACAACCAACAAGCAACTGAAAAAGGTAAAAATTATGATAATCAAATATTTTGAAAGGCTACGATATCAAGCAATATATATAATTATTCTGTGTTGAAAAAAAATGAAGTTGAAATTAAAGATTCAGCATAAGTTTTTGCACCCTCAGAAATATAACGGAAAGCTTAAGGCAGGAGAAATGGCAAACCCATTAGAACTAGGTTCATAATTTATGTGCTCAGAATAAATATAATAGGAAATTAGTCCAGTTTCAAATTCAACTGTGTGACACAAGAGGAGATTTTAAAGTCATTATATAGCAGGTTTCAAAGCTCATAACACATTAGAGATAAAAGCACAGCTATCGCAGGTGAATTTTACAAAGTTTTAAGTAACTTTTACAAAGGTCTTGCATCTAGATTCTACACATCTCCAGAAAAACATTTTGCTACTCCTTAAATTTCATTCTGTGTCTACAAATGTATATCTTTCAACACACTCTTTATAAGACAGTAATTTCCAGAAAATTTTCCAAAGTATGAGACAACCATCAGTTCACACTGTAAATAACAGAAAGTATCATTAATATTTACATGCACTCATTAGATGTTATTTAGCAGCAACATATTTCAGCCATAAATGTCAGAGTTAAGCTCTCCCTGTCACTATATTCACGAAGATTCCCATAGATGGTATTTTTACTTTCACTTTGCTGGAACTTGTACTATTCCCATAATCAAAACGATAATTTCAATTGACACATCGCACTAGAAACAAAGCTGAATAAATATGCTACTCTCTGCAATGTACACTGTTACCATGCCTGAACAAAAGCTGATTCAAGATTTAAACACCACTGGAATTGTGTCTATTAGCTTAGCAAAGTGCATAAATCAGCCCATGTGTTCCTGTGATAGAACTTTCAATGCAATTATTAGAAAATCTTTGTTTTTACTCAGAACCAGCTATCCGTAAGGGTACTACTAAATGAATCACTGCTGGTACAAGTGGGAATTTGCATTTACACTGTACAGTAGATACAGGAAAACCCACTACAGGGAAAAATGGCATTCACCTAGTTAAACAACAGAATTACTCTCTCTGTGAGTCCAGGTTAGTATTACACATGTACTTATAAACTCGCTGTTCAGATGCTTCACTGGCTGTCTTCAAGAAGTGATTCTACCTCACAAACTACCCTTACCCAGAACAAACTCAGTGTTCTATTTTCAGTAACAATGTTCCACCTCAGCGCCAGTTGGTCCTTTACTTTACAGGTTGACTTTCATATCCTCTCCTCAAAAAACACATTAACTTACAAAGAAAATGAGGAAGTTTAGTTTAAGACCAAGTTTAAAAAGCAACTACTCTGTAAAATTATTTGAAGAAGGAAAAAGATCTTTAAAAAATCAGTATTATCTCCAACTCAAAAAACTGCACTACACAAGTAAGTAGATACCAAGAGAACTGCCCACCTTTGGCTAGAAATTAAGTAGATCTTTTTTAGACAATGAAGAAGAAAATCCATAAAGATCCTGTTAAGTAAGACAGGAAAGCACAACTGTACAAAAAATGTTTGTGCAATGCAAACCAAAACCCTAATGCATCTCAAGAAAATAGCTATGGAACTGCTTTAATAGGTCAAAGCTTTTACAGTTTCAGTGACAAGCTGAGAAACTTTATCCTCCGAATTTTCTTAGTGGTGTCAGCACCACCAACTGAGATTTAGACCTTATTATCATCTGGCACCAACCTGTGGTAGACAAAGACAGGTTTTGGCTGCAGCACTGCGAAAGCGCAACAAATAGGCAGTGGCATCTCCTTGAAGTTAAATAGGCAGTGAGGGCTAAGACTGTTACTAGAGACTTCAAACAGCTGGAGGGATTCTGTCACAGCTTTATAAGATTTTCCTGTTTAACCTTTACCTCAGCTCTTAGACGTCTCCCTTGTTTTTTGGTTGCAGTGATCACTAGAAACAATGGCAACCATCCACACCTTGAAAATTTTACCGGAATAACTTTTACTAAAGAGAGATTTTAAATGCAACGCTTGAATCCATTTTGTTGTTCTCCATAATCATTAACTGCAGGTACACACAACTAGTGAGTTACATTAATTTTTCACAATCACTGTAAAAAAAAAGACTGCCTTGTGCCAAAGTCCATCTTAACACAGAAAACAGAAAAACCATTTTCATCTAAAGTAAGTGAATTAAAAGAAAACATGTGACATGGTTTAAGCCCAGCTGGAAGTTAAAATCCATGCAGCCATTCCTCTCCCTCCAGCCCCTCCAGTGAGAGAGAGAGAGACAGAGGGAGAGAGAAAAGACAGAGATTATGTGTTGAGATAACAATTTACTGAAAACAGCAATGAAATAAGAAAATTAACAGTAACAACAACAATACTACTAATAATAGTTTACATAAGCGGGTGACTACACACAAAATGCTCATTGAGTCCAATCAACCCAACCCGGTGCCATGAGGTTTTCCAAAACAAAAGGACATTATGGCCCCCAGGCCCCGGGCGTACATCACACCCCCTCCCTTCTCAGAAACGAGAATCCCTTACTCCTGCGCCCCGGCAGTGATGTGTGTGGTAGAGAACAATGTGGGCACACCCACACTGCTCCAAGCCCCACCCCCTCACTGCTACTGTGAGAAAATAAAATCTGTTGCGGCCAAAACTAAGACGGCATCAGAGGAAGTGGTCAAAACGAAACAAAAAGGACATTGGCATCATATTAAAGACAATTAAATAGACAGTAAAGACACATAAATACCTCTTGGGAACGTTCTGTATTTTCCTTCTTCTCTGTAGCCAGATCTTTACTTCAGGTGTTGATTCAGGAGTTGGTTTTGTATGATCAATGGTATATAAATCCTTGCCCTGTTTCCACAGCTGGTATCTGTCTGGTTGAAACTTCCTCACAAAGACATCCATGGATATTGACACCATGTCTCTCCTACAAGTGCACTGCAAGACAAGAGAGGAATTTGTAAGTGACAAGTACTGGAATTGCCACAGTTTGCAGTTTCAAATGTCCAGAACAAAAATTCCATATGTAAAACCCAATTCTACTTTAGTCAATATTTTCCTTTTTCCCCTTTCCTCAATTTTCAAGAGGAAAGGATTATTCAGGAGAAAACACTATCTGAACAAATGTGTCACACTAGGATTCCCAAAAGTACTTAAGGACACTCCACTGTTTCATTAACTCCTAAGGGTTAAAACCAAAAAGAAACTATAGCATTTCTCTCTGCTCTATTAGCTGGTTTTGATAATTTTAAGCAAACTGCCATGCTGAATCCAGAGACTGCACATCCACACACTGTCCAGAGACAGTGACCTCACAATTTTACTTTTAAAAATAGTTCACATAGTATCCCGTTGACCCAAAGGTCTTTACAGGCATTTACAGTCCCAGCATCTAACTCTTCAAAACATAAATGCATACAAGTACCACATCAAGTTACAGTTTTGCCCATTTTTTTTCTACAAAGAGTAAAAAGGAAGCAAGAGAGGGGAGTATTATGCCTAAGGTCTGGAAGGGTGTGCTATATCCATGTAATCCGATCCACTGCACAGTGCAGACCCTAAAATCTCATGTAGTACTTTCCTCATCAACTTTAATCTAATCCCTGATTTTAATCCCCCAAAGAATCTTTGCATTGTTTTTCTTATGCATCTGAGTGGAATATTTTAGACCTATTTGAATAGAATCTTAATAGACATGAAAATGCAAAGGAGCCTCCACTTGAAATACTGTAGATGCTGAGTCAATTTTCAGACTAAAGTCATTGTACTCAATACTCAAAAATAACTTAACAGTAGGAGACTATATTAAGTAAATCAGTATGTCTACAGCAGATAAACTATCATAGTGGGTTAACCCTGGTTGACTACCAGGTGTCCATAAACTTGTTCTCCCATTTCCTTTCCTCAGCAGGACAGGGAGAGAAAATAAGATAAAAAATGTCACGGACAGGGCAGATCACTGACCAATTACCATCTTTGACTTCTCTTGAGGAAATTATATTAATTTAATGCCAATTAATAAGAGATTATGACAGTGAGAAATGAGAAAAAAACTAAAACCCTTCCCTCACACCCATTTTTTCAGGCTTTACTTCACCCCTGACTGGTGTCTGCAGGGATGTTTCTTTCACATTCTCCTCACTCCTTCCTCTCACAGCTGCTGCAGAGTGATTTTTATTCATTCTAAATTTGCTGTCATATGAATGCCACCAGAGTCACTGACAGGCTCAGCTTCAGGCAGCAGTAGGTTCATTTTGGAGTCAGTTGGATTTGGCTCTGTCCAGTGTGTGGACTCCTGATCTATTCTGACAGTAGCAACTGCTGAAGCAACCCTACACTACTAAAACCTTGCCACAAAAACCTTAGCAAATTTTTTTCAAATTGAAAGCAAACTGATTGGCTAAAACATAGTCTTACATTAAAAAACTTTGAAAGAACTTTGCTACAGCTAAGTAACTCTGTTAAAGCACAAAACTGAGACAGTATTTTCTTTCAGGTAAGAAGAGATGTATAGAAAAACCTGGTAAATGCATGGCCTCGCTTCATGTTTTACTACAACCAGTTTTATTACATTTTTTTAAACAAGCTGAAACACACAAAGGACTGAATGCAACTTTCCTACTAGCTAGGTTTCTGTGAACTGAATGCAAATTTCTTTATCTACCATTTCTAGTTCACCCTTCCTCCTCTTGAAATTCATAAGATATATAATGAAAAAGTATCTGAGATGTGTTAAAAATGCTTGCTTTCCTTTCAATACGTCAACATTGATACCCTGCATGTTCACAACACTGCCATCTAATGGAGGATGGAATGGAAAGAAGGAAAAAAAATTCAACACAGAAATTGTAATTTTATGCAGCTGCCGTTAATTATAGTTTTTATCCAAAATACCATCTGAATGCTCCCTTTTCAAACAACATTCATATACACACTTATATATACACTCTGAAAAAAACTCAAAACATATTTGAAATAGTATGTTTCATTCAGAGACTCCTTGATTGGTCACAATGAACAGTAAAAAAAAGCAATGAAGACACTTCTGTATACTGGAAACTTGCACAGAAGTCCACAGTAATATTTTTAAATTTTAAAATTGAAATTTGTAACATAAACACAAGCAACAGTGGATTTTTTCTCCCTTTAATGCACAAAATCTTTTCACGTTTAAGCCCTGCTGCAACTGATCAATAAGAAATAATGGTTAAAGTCAAAATTTTGCTGTTAAACACCAAGACTTCCAGTGCCTTGAGAGAAAATAATTACTTAAGTAAGCATTAAGGAAGAAAATACATGAAGAAATAAAACGTATTCTGTGATGGAACGATAATAAGATATTAAAAGACAAATCACATCTGAATGTGACACAATTTCTGTCTTCATTAATCTTCGATCAGTTTCCACTTCATTTTAATAGAACCACTGCAAAAGAATTAACAAACCCAGGCAGGTATTAGAAACAGAGTAGAATTTTTTTGAAGTTTTCAAACTTTTAAAACACTTTTTGAATATAAAGTAATGGAGTAACATCACGCTCAACAGCATCACTGCCTGAAAAAACAGAAGACAGGCTTCTAGCCACTGAAGGGCAGAAATACTTCGAAGTATCATATCAGACAACATGAGCAATCACGTACCGAACATAGTTGCTACTCCTATTTCCTTGAATGATTCAAGAAAAAAAAAAACACCACAAACACAAAAACTGTTGCTTTGATAAACAATCTGGAGGATCTTTCATTCTTCTTGGTGGTGGTGGTGGTGGTGATGGTTTTTACTGTTTTTAATTAATTTCTCTTTTGACTGGCTTGTAGCTGGCAGTTATGTTGCTTCCTGCTCCCAACTCAAAAAAGTGACAGAAAGATTCTCTCTAAAACAAAACTAAGTGTCATTCTGTTGAAGAAGGCTCTCAGGACCAATACAAAATGGGCATGTTCCTGTCCACTAAAGCACTCACAGCGATATTTTTTTTTGAAAAAACTTGTGATATTTTTTAAAGTAAACGCAAAATCAAAGTAGTTGGACTACCATGTAAAATGCAGCTGATGCTGCCATCAATAAATGTCACAACCTTTGTACTAGAAACAATTATTTTCTATATGCAATAGAATTCGTTTGATACTTACTCTTCAATCAAAGGCTAGGATGACAAGCAGAATACTTAAGATAATGAAACTCCTTCATAATTCTTACTATTAAACTCTTACTATTAACATTATATATACCATTACTCTGATTATTATTTATCCTGCCATAAATATACAGCTTAAAGGTAAGCAATTCAACTAAAATTTATTAGTAAGGGCAAACCTTTACAGAATGAATTGGAAGAAAAAAGTTTTAGCAGCTTTAACTAATTGGCATAAATATACGTGAGATATATTTGTGATACAAGAAAATCACCTAGGAGAAACATACGCAGCCAAAAGAATTTTTTCAAACACATGCTATTTGTGAACAGAAAAGAGAATAAATATTTTATAGTTTAAAAAAATAATAATAATTTTTTTTCCATTTTGGACTCTGATTCAGGAAAATAATAAAGAATATACAACAAACTTCTAGACTTATACATATTAGACACAAACCTAAGCACATTCTAAAATACCTAAAGTTTCTAAGAATAGTCATTATAAAACATTTCATTAGGAACCAAGTACATGACTTACGGGTCTTTCTAGCTTTTCATGGTTAATATTTAATATTAACCATGAAAAGCTCTTTCATAACATGAGTTACTGGATTTTTAAAACTACCATAAAAATACTCCGCCTGTAGAGTATATCATATTTTGCTGCAACAGAAAGCATATAGATGGTTCATAATTATTTTATTAGTAGTACCAGAGTAGTATTTCTTAGTGCCACAGATTTAATCATGGAAATGTATGTCCAGAGTCAAGTCTTTGTGATCTGCATTTTTATATTTTAGTTGAATGAAGCATACCTCTGATGTACCTTGTAAGATATGAACTGACGTCATTGTTCACAACAGCACCTTCTCCACCAAAACATTTGTTGTTATACTACTTAGTGTGTTAAAATATTTAACACACAAAGCTTAAAATATCTAAGGATTTTGAACATTTTGCACTAAGTATTGGGTTTTGTTAATTAAAATGTGATTTTCATTGTATCTGGAACCTGTTTTAGTTAAAAGTCTTCCAGCGTTTTAATTTGAAGAACAGTAGTACTTCATTAGGCTATTTTTCTTTCTTTCACTTACATAATCATTTCAGAAAGAAACCATCACCTAATTCACATTGCAACTGCACAATGTAGGTAAACACCAGCGGAATATAATGTGGAGGCTACCAGCCACAGGAAACCATGGAAATTTCTCTTCTTTGTAAAGCGAGAAAGGATTTTTACAAAACAGTTACAAAAGCAACAAATTAGCAGGATGAGGCAAGCATTAGGCTGGTAACTTTCTCTACATTATGTAAGTCTCAATCCACAAAGCATGTCCTAAAATTATTTAATCAAGCTATTTTTCAGTGATACTCCTTCCTAACTGATTGCAATGAGTAAAGCTTTCTTCAGAGAACAGTGGCAATGACGTATTTATTGCAGACAAACATTTTAAATAATTTAGATTCTTCTTACCAGCTTCAACTACACGCAATAGATTATTTCATGCACTATATCCCACTCTTGCAATACTTTAAATGAACCATGTCCAAACAACGTAAATAATGCATTTTGACAGGAAAACATTTTAAAGGTGCCGTGACTGGAGCTGCTTCCTGCAATCTACCTGTAGAAGTGCTTGATAGGTACTGTTTACTAGAAAGACAGGATTTAATAAATCCTGGTAACAGTAACTGCCCTCTGCTATAGAACCTGGCTGTAATGTATTTTCACACTAACCTCCTTGCAACTTGTAAGCAGTGTTGCAGAAATCTTTGGTAGCGGTTAGCCATCTGTACAAGCATTGAGAAAGCAAGCTTTCCTTTGGTAAATCGCAGACAGTAGACTCTCCCTGACACATCTAGTCACACATAACAAAAACACAAATGCAAAACACCACTCTTTAACGTCCTTTTTATATTATAGAAAAAAAAATCCTATTAAATTCATTACTTGTATTCACATATGCATAAGCAAACAGTCTGAATTATTTTTTAGATGGTTCAATATTAAATAGTGCCTTACAAAATAGTGCCTTAAAAGGCTTTTTTCCTTAATTTCTATTTCTAATTTATTTTACACTTTACACATAATGCCACCATTCCTACAAAAAAAGACTCCATTTGTATTACGAAGAATTGATTCTATCAGCATCAGTCACCATTGCAAAAATGTGGTCATTTTACTCCCATTCCTTCAAAAGCTGGACAACAATAACAGTGTGACAAGACACAACTACAGGAACCCCGTATTTTCTTAAATATTCCACCTCACAGCCCTTCTTCCTCTTTATCCTTCACTGGTATCTTTAAAAGCACTACTCTTACCACTTGGAAGATTAAGCCACTAGCTATCGAAGTTTTTTTCTTTATTCTGATTTCAGTCTGTATTTCTAGCCTGAATCCTTCTCGTCTTTTGCTCACATTCACTTCTCTGTTCACTCCTGATGTCTGTACGAAAGAAACTCTCTCCTTGGAGCCGTCACCTCTCTGCTGTGTGTCAAGTGCTCTTGCTTCATCCTTCTCTTAGCTCTCCGTTCTTTCCTTTCTTGTACCTTTGGACTTCACTTTCTCAGATCCGTAAAATGACAGCTTCTATCCCATGTCTTGAACTGCCTACCAATTCCTGTATTTTAAAATGGAATTATTCTTAACATGTGAAATTAGAATTTGTTTTGTAAAAATTCATCTCTAGCTGCAGCAGACCAGAATTAACCAATTCTGTAATAGCTCCTAAATTAAGAAAACAGTCTGTGCAACAACATCAGTGTATATATATTTAAATGTGTATATATAATTATAAACAGTAACTTTTAGTTGTGTGATACCTAATACTGACACATTACTATGTCACTTATCTTGCTCATACAAACATTACAGTCATCATCATGGATTTACTAACAGAAAGTTTTTCTATTACCAAACATAAAAAAGAAATTCACAGATGACCCAAATACAGTAATTCTGATAAATTGCATTATTCTTAGCTCACTAATTACAGCAAAGAGAGAGATGTAACATATTGTAGGGTAAGAAGACAATATAACCGGATATTTAGTATGGAAACTCCATTCTCAAGAAATCAAAAGAAAATCAATAGGATATCAATTTTAAAATTGTATTCTAAACATACCACCTGGGGAAAACCTCAAATTAGAAATCAACATATTGCAGATTAAAGGGGAAGACATACACCTGGCATGAGTAAATGGGCTAAGGAATAGGAATTTTTTTTCAATAGCTATTTATCAGTTAAAATAAACTGTTGCTCCATTGGATCATTTAAGGCCATTTTCTGGCACAATTAGTCCGTGTATCACCACTAATATCTCCAGTTAGTGTGACACAGCAACTCAAATTATTGTTGGGACTTTCAGAAATCTTTTTTAAATTCAGGTTTGGGTTTAACAATAATTCAAGATTCATGGCAATATAACCAGATGAGTATATGGAATTTTTTTCCCACAATAGTCAAATTTTTAGAGAGCTCCAAGTCTAGTTGCCACTATTAAAAACGATGGTTGCATTTACATATGGTAATATTGACAGACCGATCATGTTGAAAATTAAAATACTACTAGTGTACAAACCTTAGAACTGTTGGGCATTCCTCACTGCTGTCTTAAACACATGACAGAAAATGGAGAAGTGATTTGTCCCTATATTAATAAAATTATAAATTATTTTTAAAGTTCAGAAAATATTTTTTTCTAAGTATTTGGAAAGTGTTCTAAAATTTCATATCACATTTTTCTCAGGTTTCACCTTTTAGCACCTAGCTCATTGCATTAACGGATGCTAAAGCCAGAAAATTAATATTATCAATGGTAAATCACAATACATAATGACTTCTGTCTGAGGGAAGGAAAAGAATGAAATGAAATTCCCATCAGAGGGAAAAGTTCCAGCCAAGTCTCATGTGAAGCATGTAAAACTCCATTACATTCATTAAGTTTCTCTAGGGCATATGATAAATTCTTGCAAAAGCTTGGCTAATTTTTGTCAAGACTCAGATGCCCAAAATTCATCACTCATGTATGTCTTGTAGCTTCTGTAAATCCTGAGTCAAACAGCAGGATGAATTAACCAGGTTTTTTTATACATCAATAATCTCATTGCTTCAACTGGTAAGCATTATTCGTAACTGAAAATTCACAGATGATAAGACTACAAAAATTAAGACCAAACAGATTTATTCTAGATTCTCAATCTACTGATTTTTTTTTCTGGCCAAAATGACTCTTCCATCATGTGTAAGGCACCTCATTTGTACTTTTGCTAACCAATGTAGAAAAATATTTAGAAAACCTATATACCTTCCAATAAATAATGAAAAAAGGTGTAGTTTTAAACAACTTCCTTCCAACAATTTCAGAATGCTTTGCAACTATTTGTGTTTCTTCCTCATAAAACAGAAGAAGAAACCAGACCAAAGAAAGGCTGATTTACGGTCACAAGGCAAGTCACTGTCAGAACTGACACTGGAATATATTCGACTTTCAGTTTCCTGATCCAAATGTAAGTCCTGTATTCTAAACTGAAGAGAGAAAAAAAATAATCATTTTTTCTGTTCCTAAAATAATTTTTTTCAAGACTCTCCCACCATTCAAATTCTATTAAAGAGCAAGAAAAACAAGAGCAGAAAATCGTTAGTGAAAAAAATTACGGGGTCCTACAATGTATTTTAAAAGGTAATAAAACATCAAAAATTTTTAATAATTTGCAGTTATTAATGTAGCTTACTGCTTAACCAAAGATGGAAAGGAAAGAAACTAGCTATGTCATGTTGTATGTAACATTACGTTCTATTTAAATCTGGTTTTTTTGATATCACAATGCTTCTTTGCTTATTTAGTTTACTAGTAAAAAAATCCCAAACAACAAAATTTAAACAAAACAAAAACAACAAACCACATACAAAAGAAACCCATACAAAAGCCACCAGAAAAACAAAAAACCACAACACCAAACAAAATACAAAGGGGAAAGAAACCAACAAAAAACAAAACAAAACAAAAAACTACCCAAGCTCAAAAATCCCATAGCTCCAATCCTCAAAAAAAAAAGAGGCAAACATGCCAGGAACAATGCAAAGAAAAAGCATCCATTTCAGACGCACTTCAAAAGCAAGAGTTTCCGTCAGTGTTAAGGACACCATGTGGCTGAGAACAGCGCTGTGTTGAGGCAGTTTTGAGACACTGGGAAGAGAGACTTTGTAACACAGGTTGTCCAGGTTTGAGAAGGCAGTAGAGGAAGAGAAAGTAGCACAAAATATCAGTAGGACAGAAACTGCAGAATCCTCTACAATTTTTTCCTCTAATAAATAAAAACTGCTTGTAAACCCCACTTTTCCAGTGAAGACACGGACATGCTCTTGCTATAAGCCATCTTGCAGGCCTATGAACTAAACTCCCCAAATGTTCCTGTCGGGGTAGTGAAGTGGCAAGCTGAGCACAAAAACAGTAACAACATTTAAGAATGAAATCCACTCACAATAAAATATAATGGCTACTATCTTGGAACACTAGGTTCAACTATTAAAGCTGCTCAAATATACAAATTCCGAAAATATGAATCAAACAAGTGAAACCACAGCACTATATATTTCACCTACCACAAAGAGAAAAGAGTAACTAAACCAATCAAAATTTCATTGAATGAAGTATGCATTCAAAACAGAGTGAAACTACCCCTAGACATTTTGGAAGAAATAGAGTATGTTTCTGTTGACTAAAGCTCTCTAACAAAAAACAGACACACTGATGGGAAGCAAAGTCCCTTTTAGCAAGCCCTGGGTTATCAGCAAATACATCATTGTCACTAAAGATCCTAGAGAAACATCTGCCACCAGTCATGGAAAATTGAACTCATTCCTAGAAAATATGAGTTTCCAACCAACAAATATGATAGACAAACAGAAAAGCTCAATGTAAATAGAGACTGCATTCAATTTAAACTCTAATGAAAAAAAATGACAGATCATTCAAAGCAACAGAATTTCTTTTCACTCAAGCAAAGAAAGAAACAAAAGAAAAATTATATTAACACTGCAGGCTTTTCCCTCCCCTCCTTTTTGTCAAATCTTTTTTTTTTTTTTTATCACTCCCCCTGAGTTCCTATCATGAAGCTTTCATGAAAATGTATTTAAATCATCCTTGTTATTAACTGTCACCAAGCTACTGTTGTGCTGCATGCTACCTGGAGTCCTATAATCTTTAACATTAAATCTTTATTGCAAAAGATGTGCTTTAATTTTAAATGAGCTAAGACAAATTTGCTGCCTCAATGTAAAGTTCTGCAGGACACACCTTTATCACCAGTTAGTTAGTAGGTTAAAAATGTCTTGTCTCAAACAGGATTTACATTTAGATGGACAAACTGTGGTACTTCTTAACACAAAATGCACAACTTTTTTCATGAAGAGTCTCACTCATCGAAAGATTGCATTTTCAATATGCATATATTTATATATATATACACTTATCTATATAAAATATACCAGAGAACACTTGCTTTGTTTCACCCTGCAGAGAATACGACTAAATCCCAAATTCCTTTACCATTTTGCCTTTGAGAAGAATGAAAATTAAGTTCTACATTCTTGTTCTTCTTTCCTCTGGTCTCCCTTGAAGGAAAAGATAGTATTTCCCCCTTTATTGTACCTTTTAACCTAGACATTCTTACTATTGCCTTATCACTTGTGTTTTTCCAAACAAGTGTTTTCTTTTAATGATTTTATTTAAATGGTTGGAGAAAGGGGCCAACAGGAAC